>CANXYC011269685.1:0-16734 GCA_948193065.1 Aleurites moluccanus | reverse complement strand
ATAATTTTATTTTAATTAATTTAAATTATTTTTTTTTTTTTTTTGGTTAAAAATGTTTTTTTTGGCTTTTAATTATTTTTTTTTTTTTTTATCTTTTTTGTAACATAAAAAATGTTTTTTTTTTTTTTTTTTTTTTTTTTTTTTTTGAATTATTTCTTGGCAATCTTATTTAGGATCTGAACCTCCATGTGTGGGGTTCTATACATATTTTAATCTTCTTCAAGGAAATTTGTTTTCCTTTAGAAAAAGAAAATTAGGCCATTGATTTGTTTTTAACCAGTTCATTCTCTTGGTCATTTTCCAACTATTATCCCTTTTAACCCCACCCTTCCCTTTCCCCCTCCCTCAAGAGGAAGAAGAAGCAGAGGCATGCTAATCAGATACCTAGTAAAGTTAAAATGCGAAAGAAATAAACATGGTAGAAGATGGTACATACTTGGAATTTCTAGATCATTTTTTTATTTCCCAAGTATTGTTCAGGTTAGATGGTTGTCCAAACTATTTTCAATATGTTTTCTTTTTTTTCTGGTGCCAAAGTATCACTGCTGTAGTTTAATTTTGCAATACTGAAGTCAACTTTTAATATATAACAGCACAGTTCTGACTCTAACAATGTATTGCTAATATTGTTTTTACTTTAGAGACGACGTCGAATTGAGGCAATTAGTGGCGCGTGGGCAATGATTGGTCTCACAGCGGGCTTGGTCATTGAAGGTCGTACTGGGAAAAGTATACTGGATCAGGTAAAGTTGATCAATTAGTCTTTTAATGGTTATTTAATATGTGTTGGTTGCATAAAACACCAACACAGAAACACTGGTATTAACAGTTGCTTAAGCTTGATTGGACACTCACTATTTATTAATGTGACTAATTGATATTTTTCTCTCAGTTGGCTGAATATTGGTCCACCATTATCCATTTTTTTGTGCGATAAGCACATTCCGGCTATGAAAGAAAATTTTTGGAGTTGCAGATTCTTTTTAAGAAACATTCTTTCAAAATTAACTTTGTAATTTTTTTCAGCTAATTGTTGCTTCGGTAACATTTATTTGTTACATCTAATCCGGCAACTTAAATTGACCTGTTCATGATATATTATCCAGCATTCTTCGTCTTCATAGGATTTAAAATTGACCTCGTATTTTAGTTTTTTAGCTTGTTTGTGAAAACATCATTGGATTTCTTGGCATTAAAGAAGAAGAATTCATACGTGTATTTATTCTGTCATTGCTTTAGGAATGAATTCATTTTATGAAGCAATGTTTGCGCCATGTTTTAATTGTTGGCCCTTATATAATTTTAGGCATTCTTTAATTGGTAGAGTCTCTATTGTTGAACAGGAAAGTTATGAACAATCCTGAATTTATGAGAAATGAGGTCTTACATTTATACGATTGAGGATGCATTGATTCTGGTGCCCTCAAGAATTTGCCATGATTTAAACGTTCCAGGAACTAGAATTATTGAATGATTATCAAACATATAAATATACAAGGCCTTCTATGATCTTTTGCATATGTGATGTCTGTTTCTCAGCCAACTTTTAGTCTCTCTATAAGCTAGCTATCTAGTCTTGTTCAAGCGGTCAAGCAAAATATTAAAAATGTTTTTTTTTTTTTTTAATTTAGGAAAACTATGTATAAAAATAAGGATAAATTACTCTGCACTCTTTGAGATTTGACGAAATGAATGAAGTAGCCCTTGCATTTTGAAAAAGTAATTGTTTTTCAGTTTTTCTATTAAAAAATTAAATAAAAAAGAAAATAAATTATATTGTTAAAATGTTCTCATCTCCAACCTTAATATTTTTTTTCTTAATTTTTTTTCATATTTTCCTTCATTTTCTTTTTCATTTTCCTTCAATTTCTTTTATTTTCTCTTCATTTTCTTTCTGTTTTCTATCTATTTTCTATCGTAGCAAGCTTTTATTATATTATTTTCTTACTTTTTATTTACTCCGTGATATTTCTTTCTTTTCTTTTTTTCTTTTTTTGTTAATTAGTTAATTAATTAATTGTGTACAGTTTGGTTTAATGAAATTGAAGGGAGAAAAATTTATGAGTGGGGGTTGTGATTAGTGGAATTGGGTGAAAAATGAAGTGTTTGATAGTGATGAGTTTTTAATAGAATGGCAGAAAAAAAAAATTTAATAAAAAAATAAAAAATATTTTAGTCTTTTTATAAATACTTAACAGTGAAACTGAATGGAAGGACTAGTTCTTTTGACGGAATCAAAATACGAGATTAAACAATTATTTTTTAAAAAATATAAGAATCACTTTGTTAATTTTATTAAATTCTATAAATTATAAAATATTTTACTATAATTTTGACTCTCCGTTAATAATGAGAAAATAAAATCTGGATAAATATGAAGATAATCAATCGAAACAAGTAATTCCCGCGGTTCAAAATAAGAGTTTGGGCATTAAATAATTTGTATCCATAGAATATCTGAAATAACATAGATAAGTAATAAATAAGAGTTAATATCATTTCTAATTGCTATTACAAAAGTAATTAATATTTTTGGCCGGTAATTATATATATATATATATATATAAACATCAATTAAAAGTCATTAAAGTTTATTTTTGAAGTAAAATTTTCACCTTTAAATCATAAAAGCTTCCATCACTGTCAAGCTGGTTTTCCCAAAATTGGTAAAAATGGTAGGCTAATTACATTACACCAAAATCCATATAATTAGACGTATTTTAAGTTCTCATATTACCCTCTAAATGCTAAAAAACAAAAAAAGTATGAATGCAAACACATGAAAGAATATGAACTTAATTTAAAAGGGACGATGCTAATAAATATACTTAAATTTATACGCTATGAAAATCAAATATTATTTAAAATTATAAATTCTTTTTATTTTGAATAAAAGATGCATTGTAATTTATTTTTTAATTCTGTTACAGTTTTGTTAATAAGTTAGCAGTGTCATTTTTGTAAATTCTTAGAGTAGTTAGGGTCAATTTGGTAATAAGCACAGCTGTGTAAATGAACAGATTTGATGTACTTTGCACGTGACTTGTTTGGACAGATTATTGATTCAGTTTTTTCTCAAATTACTCTCTCTTTTCCTTCGAGATTCACTAGGGTTTGCTCCTGTTTATGATGATCATGAATGAACATTGTTTCTTCATGGTATCAGATCAGGTTATATGAGTGATTGTTGATTTCTAAAGACGATTTGTTGAGATTTTTCTTTTTGTTTGAGAAGATTTGATTTGGATTTAAGATGGAAAATATCGAAAACCTAGAAACATAAATGGATAGGAGTCGGGTCAGTGCAAATCGTACTATTGGTCATGAGAATCGGAATATTAGGGTTTAGGACAATGCTAATCACACCACCAAGACTATGAATTGGGATTATCACATCACTGAGATAGAGAATCGAGGTTATGGAGATCCTCCACAACTACAGAATTCTGACCATCCAAATATGGCTCTAGTGACCACTCCACTTACTGGTAGCAATTTTTTAGCTTGGAGTAAGTCAGTTAAAATTGATTTAGGAGCAAAGGTCAAGTTAGGGTTTATAACAGGGAAGATAGAAATGTTTAGTGAGGATTCTGAAAGTTTTGAATAGTGGAGAAGGGTGGACTATATGGTCACATCCTGATACTTTATTTCAAAAGAATTATACATCCTGATACTATCATAAGCTTTTATATATGCTTCGAGCGTAAAAGAATTGTGGGATGAGTTGGAGGAACGTTTTGGGGAGAGTAATAGGCCGATGTTATATCAATTGCTGAGATAAATCAGTTTTTTTTTCTCAAGGTAGTCTTACAGTGGCTCAATATTATACCAAGCTCAAAAAGCTTTGGGATGAGCTCACCTATTTAATGCAGTGTTCTCAAACTCGGACCGGTCGGAAAATCGATTAAGACAGGGTCAGAGAGTCAAATATTTAATCGAAATCAAATTGATTAAATCGAGATAAAATAAAAAATAATTAAATTTAATATTATATAGTATAAAAAACATGCATTAATCTATTTTTTTCTATTATACAATAGAAAAATAATCCAATTAATTTTAAAATAGTAATATAATAATAATAATAATAATAATAATAATAATTAGTTCTTACAAAAATGAAGATTATCATAATTAATATTACTTAAAATTATAAAAAATATTTTTTATATCATATATTATTATATGAAAAAAAATTCAACCCATGGATCATACTTGTCTTCTAATTTTTTTTAATATTTATATAGTTTTACCATTAAAAAAATTAACAAGAGTTAAATCATAATTATATTAAATATGTAATAAATATAAGATATATTATAATTACATATTAAAAATATGATAAATAAAAATATATTTATATAAAATTAATTAATTAATACACATTAATTAACAAGTATATTAAATAATAATTAAAATAAAATTTCAAATCACAAATATATATATATATATATATATATATATATATATATATATATATATTTTAAGGTACATTAAATTTAATAGGTTTAATTATTTTAAAAGCTAATATTATAATTTATTAATTAATTAAATTATTTAACAATTATAAATATTAAATTTGAGAAAAAATTAATAAAATTTTCCCTTAGCGCAATGAAAAAAAAAACCTTAGAAAACTTTTGAAAGGTTTTAAGTTCAAATCCTTGTGAAGACAAAGATTTATTAAAAAATTTTAAGAATAAAATGATGCTGTTTTGATCTAAAATTTAAAAAAAAAATAAAAAAACTGACCCGCTTGACCCTGGAAAATAAGTCTAGTTCGATTGATTCACCGGTTATCCAGTCAGATCATCGATTTTTATAGGGCGGGTAAAGGGGATGGACCGAACCGACCGCTCAACTAATTTCTTATTTTTTCGATCGAACCAATATGTTCGATCCGAATTTAATAACACTGGTTTAAGCCTTTACCAATGGTAAACAAGGCATAATCTATGATATTGAGAGTAGAGAAAAAAAAAAAAAAAAAAAAAAGAGGTGAATATGAATATTTTTTATGGAAATGATTCAAGTGCATTGATAATGAGAGGTCAATATAGGAAAAACATGAATGAAGGACAAAAAGCATACTATTTGAGGAAGAAAGAAAAGGGTGAGCAGTTTTGTACTTATTGCACTCAAAATGGACACCTTAGAGACACATATTTTAAGTTGCATGGGATACCTAAATGGTATGAAGAGTTGAAGAGGATGAGAGGGTATGATGATAAGAGAAAGGTCAGGAATAAACCTGGACTAAAGGTTGCACCACAAGTTTATGGAAGTAAGGTAGAGGAGAATGAGAATAATCAAGAAATTCTCAAGACTGATGACTGGAATAATGCTATTTCCAGTGTTGTTCAGAAAGAGGTTCAGAGGTTTATGAGGGGCAAAAGCACCTGTGAAGGAGGCTTGGTTAATTACACAAGCTATGCAGGTACTATCTATACTTTAGTCCTTAATTGTTTTAATTGTGCATTAGAAAACATATGGATAATAGATTCAGGTGCTACAAATCACATGGCCTAATTCTAACTTGTTTTATACTAAAACTGTTCTTAAACATCCTATATCAGTTCACTTACCAGATAAAACCCTAAAACTTGTTCATTAGCTAGGAACCATTACTATACATACTAAATTTAGCATTACCAAAGTGTTTCATGTCCCAAGCTTTCAATCTAATCTAATGTTTGTTAGCCAACTAACTCAAAGTTTACCCATTCAAATCATCTTTACGTCCACTCATTATGTATTTCAGGACTTGAGGAATGAAGAAATAGTAGCTATTGGTAAACTGCATAATGGATTATACTACCTAGACCATACTAGTTTCCTTGTACATACCATACATGAATTCAAATCTAAGGCATCTGCTATTCTTGTAATTGTTAAAGCATAAAATCTTGGTGCTTGTACAACTTTACTTTCAAATAAAGAAAATAAAATTCAATATATTCCTTTCCATTTGTTACATCAGAGACTTGGTCATGCATCTAAAAAAAATTAGTTACTTACCACTTAAGGTTATTCCTGATACAAGCAGTAGTGTTTGTGAAGTCTTCCCTCTTGCTAAACAACATAAGTTACCCTTTATCAAGAGTCAAATTTAGTACTGCTACAGCCTTTGAACTAATTCATATGGATTTGTGGGGGCTTTATAAACAACACTTTTTGACAGGAGCCTATTATGTTTTAGCCCTAGTGGATGATTTGACAAGAATACCATAGACCTTCCTTCTTAAACATAAAACTCAGACAGTTTCCTTCCTCAAACATTTTTTCCTTCTTATCCAAAATCAATTTAATACCACAGTTAAACAAGTGAGAAGTGACAATGGTTCAGATTTCACAAATCATGATTGTGCTCACTTATTTGCTGATTTAGGCATTGAACATCAAAAATCATGTCCATACACACCACAACAAAATGGTGTGGTGGAGAGGAAGCATAAGCATCTCTTATAAGTAGCTAGATCCTTAATGTTTCAAGCAGGATTACCTAGGAATTTTTGGGGAGACTCTATTCTCACTGCCACAGATATTATCAACAAATTGCCTACTTATGTCTTAAACTGGAAGTCTCCTTTTGACGTTTTAAAAGGTCATCCTCCTAATTATGATAATCTTAAAACCTTTGGTTGACTCTATTTTGCTACAAATATCAAATCACACAAGTATAAGTTTGATCCTAGAGTTGTAAAATGCATATTTTTAGGATATATACTAGGTCAAAAAGCATATAAAGTCTATGATTTGCATGACCATTGCACTTTTGTCTTTAGAGATGTAATCTTTCATGAGGATGTGTTTCCTTATATTTCAGACATTTCTCCATTTGTTTCTGATATACCCTTTCCTAATTCTTCTATATTACTTAATGAAGATCCAATTTTTGTTTCACCTAGTAACATTCCTTTATTGTTAAACCCTTCTACACCATTAGATTTGTCTTCTTCAGACACTACTCCTACTACTTCTGAACCTGCACCTGTTGATCAAACACTACATGATATGACCATACAGCCCTTGACTAAACCTGATAATTCTTTTGTTATCCCTACTAATGCCACCGTCATTCCTCGACCTAGAGAAGTACCAGAATTAAACAAAAACCTAGATGCCTATAGGATTTTGTGCAATCTGTGCATTCTTATATTCCTCATAATTTTAACCCAGAATTTGGTCCATTAACCTCTATTCCATCTCATTATCCCACCATTTTTAATACCCCACACCTAGAATTTATAGCAAATGCACTTATTATTCATAAACCTCATTCATATGCACAAGAAATTAAGGATCCTAATTGGATAGTAGCCATGCAATAAGAATTAAATGCCTTACAACTTAATGACACATGGTAGTTAACAGATTTACCTCAAGGCAAGAAACCAACTGGGTCCAAGTGGGTTTACAAAGTCAAGTATAATCCCAATGGAACAATAAATAAGTATAAAGCTAGATTAGTGGCTAAGGGGTATAATCAGGTTGAGGGAGTAGATTACAATGAGAGTTTTTCTTCTGTTGCTAAGTTAGTAACAATGAGGATTTTTCTAGCTATTGTTGTTGCCTACTCTTGGTCTATTCATCAATTAGATATAAATAAGGCATTTTTGCATGATTCATTAGATTAGGAGGTTTACATGACTATACCACAAGGCTATGAGTTGTCCAATACTTCACAAGTGTGTAAATTGAAAAAATCTTTATATGGCTTGAAACAAGCCTTAAGGCAGTGGAACATTGAGTTCACTGCCAAACTTAAGACGTATGGTTTTCACCAATCTGCTCATGATCCTTGTCTTTTCATTAAATCATCTTCTATTAAGTTTTTGGCTTTTGTGTTTTATGTTGATGATGTGTTGATTACTGGGACTGATCAAGCTGACATTATATTTGTTAAGAATTATTTGGATTCTATGTTTACAATAAAGGATTTGGGGTATGTCAAGTATTTTCTTGGTGTTGAGATATCTAGAGCTTCAAAAGGGTTTTACTTAAATCAAAGAAAGTACATTTTAGATATCCTGCAAAACACAAGACTTCTTTCTACTACTCTTGTGTCTGTGCCACTGCCAACATATCTAAAACTTGCCAATGCAGACTCTCCTTTGTTGTCTAATCCTGATCAGTACAGGAGATTGGTTGGTAGACTCTTATATTTGACTTTCACTCCCCCTAACATCACATATGCTACTCAACAATTGAGTCAGCCTATGAGTGCTCCTACTGAGCTTCATTGGCATGCTGGACTACATGTTCTTAAGAACCTTAAGGGTATTGCCTCATTTGGACTCTTTTATCCTATTTCTACTTCTTCCCAGCTTGTTGATTTTTGTGATGCAGACTGGGCTTCTTGCCCATAAACTAGAAAATCTTTGAGTGGTTACTGTGTGTTCTTTGGGAAATCCTTGGTTTCTTGGAAAATGAAGAAACATGCTATTGTATCTCGCTCTACAGCAGATGCAGAGTACAGAAGTATGGCTGTGGCAATTTGTGAGATCCAATATTTGTCATATCTTCTGTCTGATTTTAATATTTTAGTGTCTTTGCCAATTGCACTTCACTGTGACAACCAGGTCGCGATCCACATCACCTCCAACCCAGTTTTCCATGAGCGAATGAAGTATTTGGAGATAGATTGCCACTTGGCCAAATAATTACAATGAGGGCTTCATTCAACTAGTTCATGATAGCGCTAAAACTAAGTTAGTAGATCTTCTTACCAAGCCTATTTCATTTCAAGTTCAATAGTCTCTTCTGTCCAAGATGGGACTAATAATTGGGTATTACCATTTGGACTAGCATGAAATATATAAAAAGGCGAGCAACAAGCATCCCCTTGTATAGGGTTCCATACCTTTCTTACTAATAATAATAAAAAGGGGAAAGCCAAAACCTACTCCTAATAGGTTGTTGGCTTTTCAACCATTGCGCACTAGCGTTTTCTCTTACTAGTAGACTGCTAGTTGTAGTGTGCGGTGTACTAGTGAATAGGAAAAGCGGATTGAGATTACTAATGACGGATGGAGGTTGAGGATAGAACATGCTCGGTGCCTCGCTCTTGTCTCCTTCGCCGTAGATTGCAAATGATGGGCATCCATCAAATGAGCCTTATTTGCTATCACACGCGGATCTTAGTGGTAAGAGGCACATATTGTCTTGATTTTTGTAATTTTAATATACAAGACTAAAATAGTAAATTGTATACTACTCCAAAATAAAAAGACTAATTTAAAATTAATTAAATACCTTTTAACTCAAAACAATTTAAAATATAGGTGATTGTTTTTTATTTTTCTCAATTGATTGAATTATTTTGATTGAAATCTGATTATTATATTTAATTTTTAAATACTAACATAGCACCTATATAATTGATGTGAGAAATATTTCCTTCTATAAAATTTTTGTGTCTACTCCTGTTTGCACTTCCCTTAAAATTTTCGTGCTTCCCATCATAGTAGCTTCCAAAATTTTTGTGCCTTGACATTTGCTCAATATTTTCAAAACTGGACTGGTTAAATAATTGATGAAAGCAAAGAATCAGAAAGTTAGAGGTTCGATTAGGATTGAACCAATTAAACCGAAAAAAAATCGGTATACATATATATGTATATATAATTTAATATTTATTATATATATAATGAAAATAAATATAATTTGACATTTATTATTTTTTATCAAAAATTAAAAAAAAAATTAATCGCTCGAACAAAAAAACTAGTCTAGTTCGATCGATTCACTGGTTAACCAGCTAGTTCACTAGTTTTTTAACTGATTTTTTGGACCGATTTTTAGAGGCTAATCAGACTATTCTTAATTCGATTCCTAATTTTTCGATTCAACCGATCGGTCCAATCCGATTTTAACAACCATGCATTTGCCTCTCTATAGTAGTGAACGAGTGGAACTTCCCATAAAATTGTAATTTCTTTTATATTTAATCGACGTGGTTTATCAAACAAAATCAAACTATTCCAATTAAGAAAGCTGGTGGGTGATTTTAAAAAGACTCAGAAAAGGACAAAGAAAGTGGGGGTTGGTGGCTAAGGTAGACATTCAAATTTTATGTAAATGCTCTTTCCTCTCATTCAATCTTGTAGAAGTCTAAGTGCGCTTTTGTCGTTGTTGAACTTAGATAATAATATATGCACTGAGAAATTGCCTAATCGCTAATCACCCAATCCCATTAGGGCACATTGATCTCTTGTAATTTCACCAATGACCAAATAGTTAATTATTGTTTCTAATCCCATTTATGTATGTTTGACACGTTAAGCCACAAGGAAAAATCTTTGGAAGTTGTTAATTATTGTTTCTAATCCCAAATATATATTTTTGATACGTGAAGGCACAAGGATGAATCTCATGGAAGTTTGTTTACCTTTGCGTGAGGCTTTGTGCTTTGGTTTTGGGAATGAATATTCAAAAGGGAAAATTATATTATGTAACTTTTTAAAATATATTATTTTGATATTTAAATAAATTTTTATAAATTTTAAAATTTTAAAATAATTTTATTTAGATATTATTAATGATTTATTCGAAGTAATGATTATATAATATATGAGTTCAAGTGATTGCAACTTCACTTACTATGTTAGATATTAAAATTAAAAAACTATATTTCTAGTATCTCAATTTTTCCAATTTATTATTTTAGTTTTTGGATTTTTTTTTTTATCTGATAAGTTCAACAACTTTTTAAAATAATTTGATTTTATTAATTTTAATTATTTATCGATAACTTGAGTGTTACTTTTATAATGTTTCTCTCTCTTGATTTGTAACTCTCCAATTCTATTTAAAATCTTGTTTTAATATTCAATAATTTAAAAAAATTTCTTTTTGTCCCTTCCTCAATGTTAGAGATTGAAAAATTATAAATCAACATTTTGATGTATGATAAATAGCTAAAAACACTTATATGAGATTATTTTTAGAAGTTGAAGAACTCATTAGACTAAAAAAAAAATTGTCTAGATACTAAAATAATAGGTTTGATAATTTTTAATTTTAGTGTCCAATGTGACAATCACTCACTTAGATTCATTTATTACATAGTTTAGCAGTTCGGTAATTGATAAAGATAAAAGGTATTTAAATGAGATTATTTTAAAAAATATAAAAACTTATCTGAATAAAAAATAGTGTAAATTTTAAAATTGTAAATTTAAAAAAGTACATACATTAGTAGTGTAACTTTTCTCATTCAAAAAGTGCAATTAGGAAGTTTATTATTTATTTATTTATTTATTTATTTATTTTGTAAGTTCACAATTTGAATTTAAAATGAGAATTCAAGAAGCCAACTTGGACTGAGTTGGGCTAGGGCCTAGGAATGGGTTCCACCATCAAATATTTTCACATTTAGTACCATACGTTAGCAATTTGCCAATGGTACTAGAAAATAGAAAATTAATTAAATCTATTAGAAAATAGAAAATTAATTAAATCTATTATTTTATCTTATAGAGTAAGGTAGAACTCTGCTAAAGTATGAATTTTTCATGTTTTATCAATTTCAAACTCGGATAAATGAAGAGAATTGCAGTAGGTGACAACTAGTATAAAATTTTATCACATCTCATAATTATGAACTCAACTAATATAAATGTAGGAACGCTCTCTACGTATGATGCGCTGCATCAAAATCCAGATATAATGTTAAATAGATAAGGGTATAAGGCATTTCCCGAAAGCAATGTGCCATATCGGTGTTTCAATGTGGTGCTAAATGAGCAAAGATTTTCACATCATGAAGGGCATGGGTAAAAGAGTTAGTCCATAGATCAATTTATAGACGTACTTATAGAAAAAAAGAAATAAGATGAGAAGAGAATTAGAGTTAGGACTTGGAATATTGGGTCTCTTATAGACAAGTTGATGGAACTTGTCGACACTATGAAATGAAAAAAGTTAGTGTGACTTGCATCCAAGAGACAAAGTGGGTAGGAGAACAAAGTAAAAAAGTGGATAATACAGGCTATAAATTGTGATATATAGGAGGAAATGAATAAGAATGGAATGAGTATCATTCTAAAAAAGACAGCTAAAAGATGTAGTGTAGAAATAAGAAGAGTAAGAGATAAGATTATCCTTGTTAAACTAGTTATTGAAAAAGAAGTGATGAATATAGATAGTGCTTATATTCCATAAATTGGATTAAATAGTGAAAGTAAGCAAAAATTTTAGTAGGATATGGAGGACCTTATACAAAGCATATAAAATAAAAAGAATATTTTCTTTGGTGGAGATTTAAATAGACATGTAGAAATGATTGACAAGGTAATGAGAAAATGCATGAAGGTATTAGCTACAATATGAGAAATAAGGAGGAGACAAGCATCATTGATTTTATTGTGACATATAACCTAATCCTAGCAAATACCCACTTTATAAAAAAGAAATTTCATCTAACAACTTTTAAAGGTGGATTAAATAAAAATCAAATTGACTTTTTTCTCACAAGAAATATAAATCAAGCCTTATGCAAGGATTGCAAAGTGATCCCATAAGAGGTTTTAACAAGTCAACCTAAGTTGGTAATTCTAGACGTCAAGATCAAGAGAAGTACAAGGAGGTATAGAAGAAGTATGGCATCTAGAATAAAGTTATGGGAATTAAAAACGATGAGACAAATGATGTTTAAGAATGAACTCCTTAAGTTAAAAGAATAAAAGTTGGACATGGAGACCAATATTATATGGATAGACATGACTTCAAGGATTAGAAAAATGGCAAGAAAAATTTTGAGAGAGTCTAAAGGACATGGCTCGCCCTCAAATGAGGGGTGATAGTAAAGTGAGTAAGTATAAAAGACAGTGAAGAGTAAAAGGGAGTGGTATAAGAGACTACATACATGTGATAATAGGAAGGCCTATGAGCAATATAAGAAAGAGGAAAAAAAGGTTGTGAGCCAAGCAAGAGCATGGGCTTTTGAAAAGATGTATGAGAAACTTAGAACAAAAGAATGTGAAAAATGATCACTACATATTAGCAAGGACAAGAAAAAGGAAATATCGAAATCTCAATTAGATAAGACGTATCAAAGATAAAGCAGGAAAAGTTTTAATGAAAGATGAGGATATTAAAAAAGGGTGGAGAAGTTACTTTGATGAATTTCTCAATAATAACCAAAATGGTAACATAGTAGACCACATGGCTATAGAGAATAATGTGACCTTCGCTAGAATGATTAGTTTTTTGGAGGTCAAGAAGGTTTTGAAGAGGATGAAAGTTGAAAAAATCTATGATCCAAATGGAATACCAACTAAAGTATGAAAGTTTATGGATAATGTAGGAGTATTTTAATAAAATCCTAATTTCAAAAAAAGTCAGATGAATGGAAAAAGAGCATTTTAATATCCATTTATTTTTAAAAATAATAAAAACATTCAAAGTTGCTCAAACTACAGGATAATTAAGCTCATAAGTCATATTTTGAAGTTGTAATAAAGAGTTATAGAACATTACTTACGTGATGTTACATTTATCTCTACCAATAATTTGGATTCATGCCAAGTCGATTAACTGTGGAACCAATATTTTTCATTAGAAACTTGATAGAGAAATACGGAGATACGAGGAAAGACTTGCATATAATTTTCATTGACTTGAATAAAACTTATAACTAGTTCCAAGATAAGTTCTTATGGTGGATGTTAGAACATAAGAAGATATCGATCAGGTATAAATATATGCAGGAGCGACTCTTAGTCTGTACATAGTTGTATGAAACTTATGAGATTTTTCTATTTCAGTTGGATTGCATCAAGGATCCACAGTGAACCATTAGTTATTGATGAATTAACAAAATGTATACAAGAGAAAATTTCTTGGTGCATGATATTTGCAAAGAATATTCTACTGGTAGATGAGACATAAGGGAGAGTGAATAAAAAGTTAGAGTTGTGAATGAGCACTTTTGAGTCTAAGAATTTCAGGTAAAGTGAAATCAAGACGAAATATATGCATTGTAAATTTAGTGAAGACCGAAATGGGGATAATAAGAGAGTTATCTTGGATAGAGTGGCATTGTCTCAAAGCACCTATTTTAAATTTTTAGGCTCAATCCTTCAAGGAGACAAAAGTTATCAGGAGGATGTTAGTCATAAGATAAAAAAACTCAATGGTTGAAATGGAAACTTGTTACAGGAGTCCTATGTAACTGCAAGATTTCTAATAAATTAAAAGAAAATTACTATTATATAGACTATGCTATATAGTAGTTAATGTTGGACAAGGAAGAGACATGCATTGAAGATGAGTATTGTCGAAATGAGAATACTAGATAGATGTGTGGTCATACTAAAACATATAAGATATGTAATGAAAGAATGAGAGAATGCAGATTAAAATAGTTTGGGCATGTGAAACGGAGTCCTAAGGAGATTTCAGTTAGTAAGGTTGTGCACATTATGATAGAGGAGAGAAAAATGAAAGAGTATACCTAAATTAACTTATAGAAGAGAAATCAAACTCATTATAATTATTAGAAGACGTAGTCCAAAATCGCTTAGAGTGAAAACAAAGAATCTATATAGTCGACCCCAATTAATTTTAAAATTAAAATTAAGTTGAGTAGTTAAGTAGAGTAAGGTGATTTTTTTTTATCCTCTAACATTTTGAGATGTGACAAAATTTTATATTGATTGTCACATATTACAATTCTTCTCTTTTATTATTAATTACATGCGAAAAATCCATACTTAAAAGGAATTATCCTTCAACACTTAATCATTTTAAATTATTTATAATATTTATCTTAAAAATTTTAATTAAATTAAAAAATATTTAAAATGATAAATAAAAAATGTTAACTTAAAATGAGCACTATATACAATAACTTAATAAATTTTTTTAATATTTTTATAATATAAAAATTATATTACTTATACCAACTTACAAAAATAAATATGTAGAATGTATGAAAAAAATTGCTCAAGGCATTAATTAGTGTAAACAAGTAGGCAATGGTGGCTTTCATTTTTTTATTTTTTATTTTTGTTCTTTTTTGGTGGGAAGTGAAGGTGATCATGGTGACAAGCCAACCAAATTTGTCATGGACATAGCCTACCGGTTTCAGGAATTGATTATTCTTCTCATGCTTTTGTTGTCTCTTTTCATAATGCAATTGCAATATATACAAATATTATATTTATGTTTCAGTTTTTCACACGCATAAATCATAATTCTGTCTAATTTATAAATATCACGTCTCAAAAAGGCAAAGAAATTAAATTTTGTTTAAAAAAAAAAAAAGAAAAGAAAAGTCAATTGAACATACATGTATGGAGTTGCTGACAGAGAAAATTAATGGGTTGGCCTCAATAATTTATTATATATTTAATTAATATTGATTCATATAATTTTTTTCATACATCCAATATTAATGAGAAAAAAATTATTAGTATTATTTTCACAATATAACTAATTTATATAAACTCTTTAATTACTATAATACTAAAAGCATAATAAAGAAGTAAAGAAATATTTAGTTCATTGTCAAGCCTCTCTCTCAAGATTTCAAATGATGAGAATATCAGTACATAAATAATTTTATAATTTTTATATTAAATTTTGTAACAATAGATTTAAAAAAAAAAAAAGTAATGACGAACTTTTCGAAATAAAGGTAATAATAATAATAGTGGCAGATACTTTGAAGTTGGCAGAGATTTCAAGATGTGATATAGACATAACATACATTATAGTTATCATGAGAATTACGCAACAAATCCATAAACATCATGTCTAATGAAAATCGCGCAGAAAAAAGTCTAATTTTCCCTTATAATTTATTTTTCAGTTCAATTAAGGTCTTGGTAGATCATATCTCAAGTGTAGAAACTGATAGATAAACTGATTGTTTTTCACTCACTTATATCATTTACAATAAACTTTATCCTAAGTAATTCCTTAGAAAAAGGTAACTACACATTAAATAATAATTACCTGTGATAAAGATAAGAATAACTATTTACAATAGCTAATCTAATTATAAACTCTTTTGGCTTAACACCCCCTCAAATTGATGGTGGATAATTAAGTAACCGAAACTTATTTCTTTATTTTTCAAAGAGCAAACGACCCAATAATTTTGTCAAACCTGTTCAGTACTAGCAATGAACTTGATTTAAAGTTTCTTTTAAGAGATTAATTTACGGACAAAATGATAATTTAATTCTATATGTTTAGTACGGAAATGAAAGATTGGATTGGAAGTCAAGTAAACTGCTCATATATTATCACATCATAGAGTTCTTGATTGCTTTAGTGGGAAGCCAAGCTCGATAAGCAAAGAATTAATCCAAATAAACTCAGCAACTGCATTAGCTAAGGCCCTGTACTCACTTTCAATTGATGACCTTACTATAGTATATTGCTTTTTTGTTATCCAAGAAATCAAATTATTTCCTAAGTAGATAGCATATCCATTAGTGGAATGTTTGTCATTAGGACAACCAGTCTAGTCACTATCTGCAAAACACTAAAGCTGAAAATTAAAATTCTTTGAAAGAAAAAGTGTCACGACCTATCTCAGAAATCGTAACGGTCCTAGGGTACGGGTGATGCATAAGAGACCAGTACCGCGTAGAACCCAAATGACAACCTAAATGACATGCAACAATCAAATATAACCCAATTAATTATGAAAATGCTGAAGAAAATTCGACAGCACCTCCTCTAAAATTGGACTATGCCTAAGAAATCAAAACACACAAA
>CANXYC011269566.1:0-16677 GCA_948193065.1 Aleurites moluccanus | reverse complement strand
ATGGCTCGAAAAGTCAATGTAGATATATCAATAATCATGACCATGTAATTTGATTATCATATATATATATATATATATATATATATATATATATATATCTTGATGATGAATACATATAGTATATGCATGCTAAAGTTAAATTGATGAGATGATTAAAAGAAAAAAAAATCCCTTTTAATTTAATATTAAGGCTAAGTTTTTTGTTTAATATGGAATGAAATAGAGTTTTTTCAAGTGATGAGTTGTTGATTCACTCAAGTCGAACCATTTTACAAAATATATTCAATCCATGAAAATAGTATTTTCTGATTAAATAGGTGGGCCTTAACAAATATTATTGGCTTGTTGAGTCACTTAAGACTAATAATGATTTGAGACATGTTTGGTGATATGTGCATATGACGTACATATGTATTAAGAGTTAATAACAAAATGAAGAAGTAATCATATAATATATGAAAGATATGAGATATCTATTATTTTGATTTAAAATGATTTGTTGAGTCACTCAAGGTTATTTTGATGATGATAAATACTTACCTACTAGGATGGACTTTCATATAGGTTCTTCTCGAGTTTACAGTGAGGTCTGTGAATTCACAATAAAATAGTGGAAGCAATGCACATAATTTAAAGACCTAAATATCATGCATTAACCATACTAATTGTCTATTTTAGATCTAGGTTGCTAGAATCATGACTATCCATATGCAATTACGCGCCATACTTGATAACAACAAATTGACTGGAACAAATTTCAATGACTGGTTCCGAAGTGTGAGAATTATTCTCAAATCTGAAAAGATAGACTATGTCATTGAGACTCTTATTCCTGTGCCTCCTGCTGAAGATGCACCACAAGATATTGTAGATGCATACCAGAAGCATAAAGATGATGGTAGTCTTACTAGTTGCATTATGTTATCCGATATGACTGTTGAGCTACAGAAGTAACATGAGGCCATGGATGCCAACACTATAATATTCCATCTAAGGGAACTATTTAGAGAACATGCTAGAGTTGAGCAATATGAGATATCCAAGCAACTCTTTAGAACTAAGATAGTGGAAGGCTCATCTATAGCTACACATGCACTCAAAATGAATGGAATTATAAAAAGGTTACAACACTGGGATTTCTAATGGATCATAAGTTAAGTATTGATTTAATTCTGTAGAGTTTGCCTGATAGTTTTTCACAATTCGTGATGAACTATCAGATGAACAAGATCAATTCCACTATCCCTGAGACGATTAACATGCTTAAGAAGTTGAGCCATCTGTTAAGAAAGAGAAGGTTGTGATGCTTATCGAGTCTTCTAAATCTTCTCTTACACCCACTGTAAGTAAGACTGTCAGTAAAGGAACTTGTTTTCACTGCAGAAGGGATGGACATTGGAAGAGAAATTGCAAAGACTACTTGGAGTCCTTAAAGAAGAAGAAGGCATCATATGCTCATACTTCAAATATTTTTGTAATTGATATTAATGTTGTTTCTAACACAACTTAGGTATTGGATACCAGATGTGGTGCTCACATATGTAATAATATGCAGGCATTAAAGAACAATAGAAGGCTTGAAAAGGGCGAGATAGACCTACGAGTTGGGAATAGAGTAAAGGTTGCTACATTAATTATAGGAACATTTCATTTATCTTTTCCTAGTAGTTTAATATTAGTAATTAATAATTATTTTTATGTACCAATTTTAAATAAGAACATTATCTCTGTCTCAGTTTTAGATAGTGAGGGATATTATTTTATAATAAAAGAAGGTCGTTGCACCATTTATTTAAATAATATTGCTTATGGTATATGTTCTATCTTCGGTGGGATTTTTATTTTGGAAATAGAAAGTCCCATCTATAATATCAATTCAAAAGGACCAAAATTAGATAACTTTAAACCATCTTATCTTTGGCATTGTTGACTTGGCCATATAAACGAGAAGCGCATGACTAAGTTACATAAGTCTGGTGACTTAGGGACATTTGATTATGAATCATATGATATATGCAAATCATGTTTATTAGGCAAGATGACTAAGCTACCTTTTACTAGAAAAGGTAAGCGAGTTGTTGGATTATTGGATTTAATACATAGTGATGTATATGATCTAATGTCAATACATGCTAGAGGTGGATATTCTTATTTCATCACCTTTATTGATGATCACTCAGGATATGGGTATTTATATCTTATGAAGTACAAATCTGAAGCTTTTGAAAAGTTCAAAGAGTTTAAGAATGAAGTAGAGAAACAACTTGGAAAAAGTATTAAAATATTTAGATCAGATCGAGGTGGTGAATACTTAAGTCAAGAGTTCCAAAGTTATCTAAAATATAATGGGATATTATCTCAACGGACACCTCCATATACTCCACAACACAATGGAGTATCTGAGAGGAGGAACCAAACCTTATTGGATATGGTTAGGTCCATGATGAGTTTTGCAGATCTTTCTAAATCCTTTTAGGGATACACACTTGAGACTGTTGTTTATGTTCTAAATAGAGTCCCATCTAAATTAGTTGAAGTTACATCATATGAGATATGGCATAACAAGAAAGCTTCATATTCATTCATGAAAGTTTGGAGTTGTCCTACTTATGTGAAGCGGACATTATCAGATAAGCTGGATGTTAAGTAGTAATACCCTAGAAAGTCATAACTTATATGTATGATTTGATTCTTAGTATGTGGTTTAAAAGTATTGAAATGATGGAAAATAATTTTAGAGATACAGTTAGAAAGCGAATAAATTACTTTTCCGGAAATCGCCAGTGTCGGAAACACTGTCGAGAAATTAGCTGTCCGGTCAACAGATGAATTTCTGATTTTGACTAGAGGGTAAAAGATCACATAAATGCATGTGTAATTTTGGTAAAAAGAAATAGGTGAAAAACATTTAGGAACACTGAAAAAGTAACTGATAGCAAAACCGTAAATAAATGGAACTTTAAGGTAAATAGTGAAAATTGGTCCGTCTGGGTTTCATAATGGTTTTAAAACTATTTTTATAAATAAGTATAAATTAAAATAAGCCTTTTGAATCCCTACTTTGAAATTCAATTCCTGACAAAATTGTTAGAATAAATTACAGAAAAAGTTGGGGTCAAAATATAATTTCTTGAAAGTTTAAGGACTAAAACATAATTTTTCCATTTTGCTTAATATATAAGCACGCCTTAGGAAAATTTCCTATCATCTTCTTCCTTTGTCAAGCTTTGACAAACCATTTCCTTCTCTTCTTCCTTCATTTCTTCTTCAATTTCCAACCAAAATTCCTTAAGAAAACTTGAAATTTTCCTTAGTTCTTTCATTCTTCACCATTAATTTGCTTGGAATCACAAAGGAAATC
The DNA here is from genome assembly GCA_948193065.1 of Aleurites moluccanus. Classification (NCBI taxonomy): domain Eukaryota; kingdom Viridiplantae; phylum Streptophyta; class Magnoliopsida; order Malpighiales; family Euphorbiaceae; genus Aleurites; species Aleurites moluccanus. The sequence goes on along the minus strand of CANXYC011269566.1, from coordinate 13,316 downwards.
AAGGATTTCTTAAAAGGGTATTTTAGTGGAAATCTCACATTAAGGTAAGGAATTGATTTGTTTAATTTTATGGTTTATTTGGATGAATTAGATGATGAATTGAATGAGTTTTAGGTTAGATTGCATCAATTGATGCATTTGGATAGAAATCCCTCATTTGCTAAACCTAATTGAAGTTGTATGATTGAGCTTGATTAATTAGTGTTAGTTTGTGTTATTTAAGCTTAGAATATGTTAATTGGAGGCTATTAGATGATTAATTGAAGGTTATTTTGGTGTAGAAAATAAAGATTGCACAAGTTACCATATTTACCTCCTTTGAAGCTTTTAGGTGGAAATCAATTTTTCACAGCAATTGGAAGCCTTAGGTGAGTTCTATATGCATCAAATAACATGTCTAATACCTTAGATTGAACATTGGAAACCATTCTTGGAATTCTTGTTTTGGCCGAACCCATTGTATTGTTCATTGCTATTGATTTTTTTAATTTTTTCCTTTGTATTCCTTAGCCAATTTGATGCCTTAAATGTTGTTTAATATTGTATCTTTGTTCCCTATTGTGTTGCCTATAATTTGAGCTTGTTATTGGATGAATTGGGCATGCCAACTTTGCACCAAACCCTAACCTAATGGCTTGCCCTTTTGTGCCCACCATGTGTTTGATGAATTGCCTAGTTGTAATTCCATAGGCCTATCACATTTTTCTTCCATAGGCCTACCATTTGAATGCCATCGTCGCCAGTGACATTGGCATACCAATTGGTCTACCAATTTCCTTTGTCTAGCCAACCTTTGTTCTATACATTTGTTGTTTACCAAACCAATTATCATTGAATGTATATCATATCTTGCAATGTCATTGATTGAATTGATACTTGATTTGAATAATATTGAACTTATTGCCTTGGATGATACCATTGTTGCATAATGGTGTCTATTGATCTGTTTCATTCTTATATTGATCCTAATATCGTTTGACAGAGCTGCCGCTCTGACAGGATAGTGGGTACTTACCGTCAGCGATGTGCACATTGTATTACTGATGCCCTACCTGGGAAGGGTTATGGTCCTGGCCATAAGACCTAATCAGTTTTATGCTTACTGATATTGATACTGATATTACTGGAGACTGTATGTTCACATATAGTCCATACTGATACTACTGGAGACTGTATGTTTACATATAGTCCATACCCTTTATCTGTCCTTCCATATTATATTGAACTTATTATATGTCTATTGATTATTCTGTCACTATCTGTTATTGATTCTGCAATTGTTTACATTGACCTACTGATATCATTGTTCCATCTATTACCATTATATTTATTGGCGATGCATATAGATTCACTGAGTATCTTATATACTCACCAATTTCTTGTTTAACCATTTCAGGAGAAGAGTAGATTGCTGAATCCCATCTTCAGACATCCGAGGATTTCTACTTATTGTCGATTAATGTAAATATATATATTCTATATTTTGATATTCATGTTCTAGCTGCTCCACAGGGTATATATGGGTTAGTTAGGATATGAACATGTATCTGTATATATATGATGATATTTTACAGTATATGATGATAATATGATATGTGATGATGATTATACAGCTAATTGCACTGGATTATAGAAAGAATTACAGAATGACAGAATAAATGATAACTAAGTAAAATGAATAATTAATTGATGGTTATAGATATTGCATGTGATACTGGGTTCTACGGGTGCCGGTCGCCATTGGCATCTCCCGCATCCTATGACCGTCACGATTCGAAAACGGGTCGTGACATAAGTCTGATAGATGTTTATTTGTGGGATATCCAAAAGAAACTATTGGATATTATTTCTACCATCTTTCAGAACAAAAAGTATTTGTTTCAAAGTATACTATCTTTTTAGGAAAGGAGTTTCTTCTAAAAGAGGACAATGGGAGTAGAATTGAGCTTCGGGAAGTTCAAGAACCACAATTAGACACAAATTAGTTGATTGAGCTCGAACTTGTTATTCATACGGATGAAATAACGGTTATACCTCTAGAAACACAAGAACTTCGTAGGTCTACAAGAGTTCGTAATGTTCCAAAGAAATATGGGTATCTCTTAGAATAACATAACAAAGTTCTAATCATTGAGAATGATGAAGAACCCTCTACCTACGAAGTAGCTTTGAATAGTTCAGAATATGATAAATGGCTTAAAGCCATGAAATCAGAGATGAAATCCATATACGACAACAAAGTGTGGACTTTGGTCGATCCACCTGAAGGAATAAAACCCATTAGGTGCAAATGGGTCTTTAAGAAGAAAACTGACATGGAGGGTAATGTGATTACCCACAAAGCTAGACTAGTAGCTAAAGGATATCGTCAAAGACAAGGAATTGACTATGACGAAACCTTTTCTCCTATAGCTATGCTTAAATCCATCAGAATACTCCTAGCCATTGCAGCTCATTATGATTATGAGATTTGGCAAATGGATGTGAAGACAGCTTTCCTAAATGGAAATTTGACTAAGGATGTGTACATGTGTGAACACTGATTTTTTACACCCCTCGGACTTGTGCTAAGACGAACGACACTAACCGGAACCTAGCCCATTCACGGATGGACTTGAAAAACACCGAAAAGGATTTAGGCCCAGGTTGCCACCCTCAAAGGATGGCATTGTCGTTGCCCTTAGGGGGCAGCGCCGCCCTAGGCAAGGGGAGGTGCCGCCCTGCCTTGAGGGCGGCAACAATTGTTTGTTTCCTCCAATCCTTGTGCTGTCACCCACCTTTACACCTGTTGACACTTCCCCTTTGGTGGCGCCGCCACCCCCCTTCGGTGGCACTCCCCCTTATGCCCAGTGGTAGCTCTGTACTTTGCACCTTTTTCACCAAATCCCACATCAAGAAATGATGAATCGAGACCCCCTAAGCTTCTATTATAAATAGAGAGCTTTCTTCACCTTCTAAATCACACCGAAATCACCTAGTTTGAGTTTTTGCTATTTGATTTCACTCTTTTCTCCCTCCTATATCTGCTTTCTTATTTCTTTAGTTCTCTTTGAGCTAAAGAATGACAAAATTGAGGCGCGTGGTTCCTCCAAACATTTAATAATTAATTAATTCATTCCTCTTCCAAGAGGAATTATGCTCCAAGGAGGCGATCTGGCTGTCTCTATCACTTCTCAAGGTAGAACTCCGATCCTGAATGGCCCTTAGACTGTCGCCTCCTACAAGATCAAGACCAAAGGTATAATCCCTAAACTTGCTCTTTTCAATTCAGTAAAGCACCAAACAAAAAAAACATGATAAATTATGTTTAAAATCATATCAATCCCTTTGTAAGAAGGGCAAACTATGCGGATTTTGATTCCTATTCAAAGGGATACGTAGGCCTGCTTATTTCAAATGCTTCAAATCCAAAAGCTATAAAAAACTATTTCCCCTTTTTTGTTTTAACTTATTTGATAAATGTGTGATCAACCTAAAACCTATAAGGGCTAGAGTTGATATCCTCTATTTTAGGGTTTTAATTGTAATAATTAATCTACTTATTGCTTTATTTAATTGCTTTATTGCTTTACTTACTCATTCATGTATAAATGACATTTTTAAATTATTCATGAAAAATCATTTAAATCAAAGTTAAGCATAAGAGCCAAGTATTAACCAAAAACCTAGCCCCCGAATCCTCTTTGATTTCGAAGGTCTAGTTCATTTTTTCCTTTGGGATAAAGATTGGAGTCAAAAATGGGTTTTTTCCTTAAAGTTTCCAACTAAAATAACTTAAGGTGGCGACTCCCCAATTCAATTTCAAGAATAAAAATCAATTTACAATAAAGGCGCGATGTCGTCGCAGTCATAAGAAATCACCTTTAATGAGCATTCTGATTCTAAGCGGACCAAACCAGGTGCTCGGGTGAGGCCTCACAATTGGCGACTCCACTGGGGACAAACTAGTTTTCTAAAAGAAAAAGAATAAGTGGGCTATCAATTGATTAATTTTTTTTTACTTGGCTTTTAGTTTAACTGCGATTTTCATACATCATTACATAATAACCAGTTACAATGTTAAGCCTTTGGATTGCTAGTAGCATTGATCCGACAACTCTATTTGAGTATGTTGGGAGATTGCAAAAGTATCCACCTTGTGATGAATCTTTAATCTTTTTGAAGTGTAACGAGTAGTTGTATTGTTGGACCCACGTGAAACTCTTTGTTTCACATGTGGTTAGGTATATCACTGCTCTAGTGTGACAGGTACCTAATATCTAAACCACCCAAACCCATTTCATGTAATGAACTTAGATCCGGACCCTAGGTCCCATAACCCATAATAAAAGAGAACCTTTTGAGCATATGCTCATGAAATAATTTTCTCATACATATGTATGCATACATGCATAACCATGCATATATGATTTATGGACTAAGAACCAAAGAGTTAATGGTTGACCCAAAAAAAGTTTTAAGCCCAAAAATTCTTGAACCCTAAAGCCTTGAATAGAATAGAATCTTTTTCCCACCCTTACATAAGCCTTATTTGGACCATAGTAACTCTACTCAAGTGTTTCTCTTTGAAAGGTACCAATGGAGAACCAAACACCTGACCTGGATGCTATCGCAACACTTTTGGCCACCTTAATCAAGAAGCAAGAGGACAACTTTAATACTGCCTTGGAAGTCCAACAGGGACACCTCTACAATGCCCTTGATGCATAGTGCTAGTCTATCCTTAATGAAGTGAAAATAATGATGAACCAAGGAACAAGCACTCACCAAGCCAATGTCCCGAATGTGTCTTCCTATGCTCCTCCAAATCCTATTATTGATCTGACAAATAATGGGAAGGCTCCTAAAGTTACTATTCCTACACCAGCTATCAACCTAATAGGTTGCACTACTCATTCCTCCTCTCTAAATCTTTTTTGTGGAGGAGAGAATTCGGACCCGACCAACACTAAAAATCTAATGGAGAAATTTGAAGCTATGGAGAGACTCCTCAAGAATATCAAAAAGCATAAAGACCTGATTGATGTTGATTTTCTTACCCTCTTTCTGAATGCTAGGGTCCCTCCAAAGTTCAAAATGCCTAGTATAGACAAGTTTGATGGTACCACTTTCCCTAAGACCCATTTAAAGATGTATGTAGGGGCTATGAATCCTTTGGAGGTGGACAATGATCTCCTTAATCAATTGTTCCAACAATCACTCACCGGTGCTGCGATGAGGAGGTTCATCGATTTGGACACCAACTTCAAGAAAACCTGGGATGATATATGTAATGCCTTTGTCAAGCAATATCATTATAATGTTGAAGTGGATATTACTAAGAGGGACTTAGAGACAACTAAGCAATAACAGAAGGAGTCTTTCTCCACTTTCCTTACTAGATGGAGGGCCAAGGCAGCCCAAATGATGAATAGGCCTACTGAGCAAGAGCAGATTGACATCATTGTCAATAACCTCCTCCCGGGTTATCAAACCCATATCTAGAATCAATACTTGCCCGACTTCAAAGCCCTTATTGCCACAGCATCGAAGGTAGAGGATTTGCTCCAAAGCAGACAAATCAAAGACGAGTCAAACTCAAGCTCAAGGTATATAAAGAATGCCAACTTTAGCCACAACACTGCCCCCAATCAGAAAAATGGGGAAGTGTTTGCCATTTTTAACCAACAACCTATGAGGTTAGAAAGAAGAACTTTCACTGATTTAGGAATTCCTCTGACAATGGTATACAAGAAGACCTTGGAGTCGAATTTAGTCAAGCATTTGGAGCCTAGGGTACCTTTAAATCCTTTGCCTAGAAGCTGGAATATGGATAAATACTGTGAATATCACAAAGGCACGGGACACAAAACAGACATGTGCAAAACCCTAAGACATAAGATCTAAGACCTAGTGGATAGTAGTGATATTATTCCACTAAAAACAAGACCAAACATCACCACAAACCCTATCCCAAACCATCAAGCCTATATCAGTTTCCTCCACTCTTCTAACATAGAAATTGATCCAATCTCTTTGATCTGATCAATTGAGGAGTTCTGTTGTGTCCTGGACCTTGATGACTTCATGGAGGAAAATATGGAGGCTACTCTCTTTGAACAAGTCCTCGTGATTGGAAGTAAGGCAGAATTAGACCGTACCAAGCTCATCCACCCAATTTTGATTACACCCAACAACTGGCATATTGAGAAGGTTCCTAGCTCTGATGAAGTGTCTCTTTTCCAAGTCAAGTCTGAGCCTGAGTCAGAGTAAGACACAAGGTCTTTTTCTTCTTTAGAGTTTGTGCAGTATCTTTCTAGTTCTTCTTTCAATTTTGATGTAATATGTGAGGATGGAACCTTTATTAGCAATAAATAAAAGTTTTGAGTTTGCCTCTTATATCCCTGTGTCTTCTTTTCTCTATGAATACAATTTAAATAAGGCTTCAAAAGAAAAAGAAATAAATGAAATAAAAAAGGAACAAATCAAGGAATCAATAAATATGGGCACTAATGATAATTTGAAAATCACATTCATTACATCATCATTTTATGATAAGACTTCATTAGTCAAAGTAGCTCAAGAATTTTTAGATTGCTTCGCCTGGGAACCTGAAGACATGATGGGTATTAATCCAAGTATAGCAGTCCAGAATATTCCGACCTATGAAAATATGAAGCCTGTAAAGCAGAAACTACAGAGTTTGAAGGCAGAAAGGTCCCCAAAGATCAAAGAGGAATTGCCAAATTATTGAAGAATGGTTTTATTGAGCTCGTCACTTATCCTTCATGGTTAGCCAACATAGTACCGGTGCCCAAAAAAGATGGGATGGTAAGAATGTGTGCAGATTATTGAGATCTGAATAAAGTCTATCCAAAAGATTATTTTCCTTTGCCTCATATAGACTTATTGGTTGACCTCAAGGCCGGATCTAAGATAGTCTCTTTGACTGATTTATATGTGGATTATAATCAAATACAAGTTTATCCTCCTAACAAGGAAAAGATAGCATTTGTTACTGAATAGGGTACCTATTGCTACAAGGTCATACCTTTCGGTTTAAAGAATGTGAGAGCAACATATCAGAGAATGGCTACAACTGTCTTTCATGACATAATCCACAAGGATGTAGAAGTGTATGTCAATGACATGGTTATCAAGTCTGAAATGGCAGAGGGTCATATAGATACATTAAGACGTTTCTCCCTTAGATTAAGATAGTACAATCTAAAGTTGAATCCCGCCAGGTGTGTTTTTGGTGCATCTTTAGGAGTATTCTTGGGATACATGGTCAGTAAGAAAGGGATAGAAGTAGACCTAGCCAAGTCAAAGGCCATTTTGGAGATGTCGGCTCCTAAGACAGAAAAAGATATTAGAGGATTTTTGGGGTGCTTCCCAACTAGCTAATGTTTGTGGACCTATCTTCAAGTTATTAAGGAAAGGAGTTCCTAAAGAGTGAAATGATGAATGCCAGCAAGGCTTTGAGAGAATCAAGCAGTATTTGCTCAAACCTCCTGTTTTGCAACCACTAAGGCCGGGCAAACCTTTGTTGTTATACCTCTTTGTGATCAAGGAAGCTATGGGGGCAATGCTCGCCCAAAATGCCACAGACTCACATAAAGAGAATGTTGTTTACTTCCTGAGTAAGCACATGCTTGCTCATAAACTCAAGTATAACCAAATTGAGCAACTGTGCCTTGTTTTGGTTTGGGTATGCCATAAGCTACAATATTATTTAGATTCATACACTACGCATGTTCTCACCGATAAGAGCGCCTTAAAATTCCTTATGGAGAGGCCGACTCTTGATAGCAAAATGGTGCGATGGTTGGTAGTTCTAAAAGCCTTTGATCTCAAATATGTTCCTAGGAAGGCTATCAAAGAGAGTGTAATAGCTGACCAATTGGTTGTTGTCCTAATAGATGACAAACCTTTTGAGCACGAGTTCTCGGATGAGAACAACTTAAAGATAAAGCCGAAAGTATGTAAGTTGTATTTTGATGGAGCAGCTAATCATAAAAGTTATGGTGCTGAAATAGTGTTAGTCACACCAGATGGGTATCATTTACCCATGGTTTTTAAGTTAGCTTCTGAGGTGACGAATAATGAAGGTGAATATGAGGCTTGCATATGTGGTTTAGAGGTTACCACTAACATGATGATTGATTATCTAGAGGTCTATGGCGATTCTAATTTGATCGTTTCACAAGCTCTTGGTAAATGGAAGATAAAAGAAGAGCATTTGGTTCCTTACCATCAACGCGTGACTAACCTAGCAAAAAATTTCCTTAAACTATCTTTCTATTACTTACCTCGAGCTAAGAATCAGTTTGTTGACGCCTTGGCTACCTTAGCTTCCAAAATAGACATGATGGGAAGTGAAATTGTTCATCTTATGGTTATCGAAGTACGAAAATAGTCGAGTTATGATACAACATATATGCAAATTCAATTGGCCGATGGTAAGCCATTGTATTGCGATATATTCAATTTCCTGAAAAGTTAGCAATATCCCGAAAAGGCATCCAAATCGGATCGAAGGACAATAAGGCAACTGGTTAGTAATTTCATTCTGAATGGTGATGTCCTGTATAGGAGGGCTTGGGACAACATCCATCTCAGATGAGTGACAAAAGAGGAAGCTCAGCAAATAATGGAATGGGTACATGGCGGTGAAGAAGGCCAACACATGAATGGTTTAGCATTAGCGAGAAAAATCATAAATCTAGGGTATTTTTGGCTTACGATGAATACAAATTGTGCCAAGTTTGTACATAAATGTCACAAGTGTCAGATATTTGCAAAGCTTCTGAAGTGATCTGTCACTACCTAACTTGGGAGCCGTGATGGTCCTAGGGTATGGGTGTTGCCTAAGCTACTAGTACCACGAAGAACCCAATTATCTGTATGATATGGCAAGCAATTCATATAGTCAACTTAAATACATCTTAACATTTCTATTGAAATTTCGACAGCATCTCCTCTAAAATATGACTATACCCCGCTGTAGAAATAACAATAAACACTTCTAATATACTTTATCATCAATACTCATATCAACCTCTAATATCAACTCAACACATATATGTATATCAAACTATATGCATCCATAGCATAATTTATATGCAAAACCAATAGAAACACAAGCACACATATAAATGTCACTTCTTAGGTTACATTACCATGGAATCTCTAATACTGAACAATTATTTACATATACTTTTAAGACTGGAATATTACATGTTACAAGTAGTAAAATTCCAAGGCGAGGATAGAAGGTGCCAATGGAATTCGAGCCACACTGTAGTCCTGAAAAACATAAACAACTATGGGGGTGAGTATAAAAATACTCAATGAATCTATATATATAAAAAATGCAGTAGATGCTCATAATACCATGGAAGCTCACAATTGACCTATAGAATCATATAAGATAACAATAAAGGGTGAAACAAGTATCCATATGAATATCCAGTGTACGAGTCAACGCTCATATGATATAACAGGATTGGGTCTAGTGAAAAGTGCAATCGCACTGTAATAGTACAATCGTGCATAATCAAATGTACATAAGTGAGATCAGTCCTTATGGCTAGAGAATATGACACCCCTCCCAATCAAAGGTCAAATGAATACCAGTGTACACACGGTCGATGGAATTATCCACTGCACCATCGAGGTAGCCCTGTTATAATACTATATGGGTGTGTCTCCATATAACAATAAATATAGCATAAATATAACTCTTATAGCTGTGGAACAATCATATATATATCCATAATGAATAATAGAACAAATTTGGGTCAAGTAAAAAAAAATGGCCGGCGAGGCTCAATTGCGCTGCCGTAACTGACATTCGCCATTACGGGTCCATTTTGGGATTTTTGAGTAGTTTCTGATTAACTATGCTACCAATGGATTTAGGTGGACCATGAGGTACCATTTCAAAGCTTAGGGAAAAACTAGAAGAATGGGCCAAGTGGGGACTCAATTGGCTTTTCAGGTTTCATTTTATAAACAGACAAAGTTTAGGTCAATTTAGGTCATTTCGGTGGGCTTATTTACGAGTCAAAATACACTGTAGGTACTGTAAGATAGCAAGTGTTGGTTCATTAGTCCAAATGACATTTTATATGATATATGATGCAAATCATGCATGATTATACATATAGACTCACCTTTAATACAATCTGTCACTTTATCCCCCAAAATACAGCTCGAAAGCCCTAATCAGCCCGCCGCTCGACACTCCCAGCTGGAGTATCCGATGGTTCACCTATTTCCAAATATAACACTTCGGTAAGATGTAAAAACATTACAAAACACATTATTCACATCAAAAGCCATCAAACATACACAGTATACACTGTAGACCTCACATTGCACAATTTACACTTTTTCAATCCTTTATGCATTAAACACATGTTTATCACCACATTTGACTTACATTTCATATATTCATCACTATTAAGCCAAATTAAGAACTTATATACACTTAGCTCAATATTCCATATCAAACATACATCAAATTTCAAGTTTACCTTCCAAGTACTTATATCAAATATCATTTCCATATCTAAACTTAAAACCATTAATCCATATTCAAACCCTTCCTTCCTAATTACTTCAACCTAACACATTGAACCTATAAAGTCCATATGGTTCGGCCTAAATGGAATTCACTCCATTCATTTATTTTTCAACACCATTCAATCAAATAACATACATAAATATCAAATGCATAACATTTAATCATTTAAACCTATTAAACACCAAAGCACAACTTCTTCCTTAAGCTCCTCACCATTCGGCCAACATGGAAAACCAACCAAATGGATTTCTTTCCATCAAATAGCTACTAATTCCTTACAAACACATCAAATACAACACATTTGAACAAAAATTCCATCAAAATCACACTTTTGAATCTTACCTTTTCAAGTTAGGGTTTCCTTCCAACTTTTTAATTTTCTTTCAACCTAAACACATATTTGATACTAATTAACATCAAAGAACATCTTAAGAACATAATTAAACCAAAAGAATGGTAAAATCACTTACTTTTCCAATAGTTCTTTGAAATCTTCAAAGCTTTGGTTTACCAACTTTTCTTGATTTTTCTTTGAATCTAAGGATATATTTGTGTTTAGAATGATGGAATTAGTTAGTTTGAATCAAGAAATGAAAGAAAACAACTTGGTTTGATGAACATTAATGGTGGCCGAAAGTTCTAAGGAAGAAAGAGAAAATTTTGGTTGGAAAATTTGCTAAGGAAGATGAAGAGGTGTGAAATATCACCTTAAATATCAATGGTATAATCCTATGCATTGATCCTATGGTAAAAATTATGAAACCTAGCTTACTAACCATTCAATTCTTGATCTTTTCATCCAATAGTTTGATTTAGGTTAGCCTAAAATGATACCATAGGCTTGCATACACCAAATAGGTCCATATTCCAAAGGAAAAGACTAAACTATCCCTAGTTCGAATTGGATCCCTATCCGAGTAACTTTTCCTAAAATTATTTTCTACCGGCTTTAATCTTCCAATAATAATTCATTTGATTATTATACCTCTATTTTCATGTCATAATATTCTCTTTTATCATCAAATATAATGTTAATTTCCATTAAAAACTCAAAGGATGTGAAATGACAATTTTGCCCCCAGTTCACCAAAAACTCAATTTTACCCGATTGCTTCCTAACAGCCTTTAAACCCCCTCTATTCATACAAATACATCATATAATATGCATACATGTCAAATTCAAGCATAAACACATAGCAATTCACAACATTTAAGTTAAGTTAAAATTTCCCCCAAGAAACCCTTTATGGTTCAGGTTATAGGTTTAACTAAGGTGTTACACGACCTCTAGTTCCATTACACCCAACTGCAACTCTTTGGTCTTTTACTATATGGGGCATTGATGTTATAGGGCGCATCAGACTAAAATCCTCAAATGGGCATGAATATATTCTGGTGGCAATAGATTACTTCATAAAATGGGTAAAAGCAGCCTCTTATTAAGTGTTGAATTCTAAAAAAAGTAGCACACTTTATTCATACTAACATCATTTGTCGGTTTGGATTGCCTTTTGAGATCATCACCGATAATGGATCTCACTTTCAAAAGGAAGTAATAAGCTTGTTTAAAAGGGAAAAGATCCAACATCATCTGTCTTCCCTTTATCGTCCTCAAACCAACGGGGCAGTCAAAGCAACAAACAAGACCATCAAGACTATTCTTCAGAAGATGATCACTAATCACAGAAGTTGGCATGAATGCCTTCCATTTGCATTATGGGGGTATCAGACTTCCATTAGAATGTCGACTGGGGCAACTCCTTATTCTCTAGTATATGGGATGGAGGCAATACTTCCAATTGAGGTGCAAATTTGCTCCACAAGGGCTATGCAGGAGAATCAGCTTAGTGAAGCAGAATGGATTAAAGGGTATCATAACTAGTTGAATGCTATTGATGAAAAAAGGATGGATGCACTTTATTAAATTCAGGGGTATCCACAAAGGCTAGCTCGACATTTCAACAAGGGAATAACGAATAGAGGATTAGAAGAAGGCAATTTAGTGCTGAAAGAAATCAAAGCTCCTGTTCACAATCCAAGAGGAAAGTTCAGACCTAATTGGGTCCAGCTGTGCTTAAGAAGATTCTGTTCGGCGGAGGCACCATACTCATGGATTTAGACGGGAATGAATTTTCGAATCCTTGTAATCTTGATTAGTTAAAGAGATATTTTGTGTAGTTCCTGTCTTTTGATACATTATATGAACAAGAACTACGTGGACTTAATTCTCATAATAATAATAATAATAATAATAATAATAATAATAATAATAATAATAATAATAATAATAATAATGCAACAAGGCAAGTAATCATAATGTTGTGGAGATACGTAAGCAACTCTCTTTAAGTGCAGTCAAAATTATAATAAAAATATCATTTTGTGCCAGCTGATTGCATTATTCTATCCTATTTCCTTTGCTAGCTCATCTACTTGAAAACCTAAAAGGGCAGCTCGGGCAAAAGTAAGAGATTTGAAAAAAAAGAAAAAAATAAAAAAAATAAAATGCCTTTGTTTCGAATTGGATTCCATTAGTCTAGTCTTGTTTCGTTTAAAAAAAAAATTCAAAGTCATGTTTTATCCTGTCTCATTTGTCAAAGTCGAATTCAAAAATTCAAATTTCATCTTTATTTTTTATTCAATGAATGAGTCAATGCACATATGATATAACAATTCTGGGGTTCTGTGAAAGATACAATTATACTGATGTAGCACAATTATAACTTTATGATACAACACTCTTTAG
>CANXYC011269358.1:0-17516 GCA_948193065.1 Aleurites moluccanus | reverse complement strand
ATTTAGTTTGTATCACCCTATAATGATCAAGTTCTTGCCTTAAGGACTTGAATTGATTGGCATACTCAGTGACAGTTCTACTTCCCTGTTTTGCAGCCATTGTTTTCACTTTAACTTCATAAACTTGAGCTGCATCTTTCGCCTTTGAATAGGTCTGTTAAATAGCATCCCAAATCTCCTTTGCAGTTGACAAGAACATGCAAATATCACTTATTTAAGGAACCATCAAATTCCACAACCAAGACATTATCATTGAATCTTCTTCCTCCCAAGTTTCAAGGCAAGGATCGTCTGATTTAAGGGCTACACTTGTGAGGTGAATTATTTTTCCTTTCCCTTTGAGAATTATGCGAACAAGTTGAGACCATTTGAGATAGTTTGTCCCATCCAATCTATAGGTTGCTTGAATGCTTAGCAAATCTCCAGGTTGTTGGTTTCAGTTTAACTGTTCAGACGTAGTTAAGGAAGTGGTTTCTCCGGTCTCTGAGATTTTGCTTAAGGGAAAAAAGGTTTAAGAGAAAAGGAAAAAATGATAGGCTTTGGCAATGAAGGCCAAACTAGAGAACGGAAAAATCCCAGAAATAAAGTTGACAACAAATATTGAAGTTCGGCAATAAAGGCCGTGAGATAATTCGTCAAACAAAAAATGATGGTAATGAAGGCTCTGATACCATATGAACAATTGAAAGAGAATTGTATTCCTCTTATTTTATTACCAAACAACAATGTCGGCTCTATACACATTAACCTAGTAAAAATAGGAAACCTAATCAAATCCCTTGATTTATAGCAATCTAATCTAATCCCATAATTAATGGGTTTTACAACAAAATAGGAAAACTAATAATATACAAAATTATCTTCTAAATAGGAAAACTAATAATATACAAATTTATCTTCTAAATAAGATTTTCTCTACAAGGTGATAATTCCTTCTTTAAAGAGATTGTGCTAGAGCTGAAGGGAAATCTTTGGGTAAGTCTTTAATTCCTTGATTTTTCTTTGAGTTTGGTTTAATTAAGGGTAAATGATAATAAATGAGTTAGGTAGAAAGCATTAATGACATTTAATACAAGAAATAAACTTTTATGAGATTAAAATCCTAGAAACCCTAAATGTAGGAAAACCTACATTCAAGTATTGATATATGATGGCTATAAGATATAATTGCTAGTAAGACCTAAGAATTAAGGATTTATGTTTGAATTGAAAGAATCAAGCCTCAAGGCTAGGGTTCTATTGAAATTTAGTTAACAATTGATTTGGGGATTTTTGTGTAGGATACAAGTCAAGAACACTAATGAGTTCCATTTATGAATTGAGCATTGATTGAAAGAGTATTGGCTCATTGAGGTAAGTTATAGAATTTATCGATGATATTGCCTTACCTCATTGTTACCGTAATTGAAATTAAACTTTGCTTTCCATTTCTTTCATTTATATTTATTATTGAAACCATTATTGTTATACCTATTATTTGTATGAATCTTTTCTTCAGATTTTTTCTTCTTAACCATTCTATAGCTTAAGAGAGAGTTTAGTCATTCTTCCTGTAGAGAATATTGAAAATATGAAATTCTGTTGTATATTATGTTATTACAAAGTACAATATATATAGCGACCTAACAAGTAATCCTTTCCCTATTCAGAAAGGATTATAAACAAGAGTGTTTACCAAGGAATACACAACCTGTAGAATAGGATTATCCAACTCAGAATGGTTTCCTAATACAATTGTATGTACAGTAACACTTCCTTGGACTAAGTTTCTCGTTAGAATTTTCTCTATTTTATTGCTATAAATAATTCATAGGGCATTAGGCCATTGTAATAATTGAGATTGAGATTAAAAGACTATTTGGATCTTATTTTGTTTGTTGTATTTATTATTAATTATTATTGGACCTAATAATAATGGTGATATGACTTCTTTCCAATGAGAAATAAATTATTGGATCTTATGCAAATGATGACTCAACTGATGGAGTCTAAAACATCAGTGATTTCACCTAGAGGACATCTACTAAGCCCTATACGTATGCCTTGCTCTTTGCTTACATGGAACTCACCTCATATGACATAGTTATGCATATATTCAGCTTAGGGAAGAAATTTTTATGTTGTGAGAACAGTGTGAATTATTTTCATAAGGGATCATAAATTTTGGCAGAAGGGGGAAAAGAAAGAAAAAACATGAGATTAGAAAACTAACAGTGATAGCAGAATTTGTCCCAGTATCCTGGAGGTTTTAGAGACTTTCGAGCCAATGCCTGCAATTGTGTTACCTCTTTTGTTACCTTTAAATTAGAACTCACGGTGAACTTGGTCAAATTTATTGCCACTAGCAATGCAACATCTGGAAACAAAAAATAAGTATCATTAATTTTTATTTTATTTTTTGTTGATGATTTCTTTCTTTTAAACTATTTCACTGTATAAATACAAAAATTTAAAATATTTTAATGTACCAATAAAAAAAATTTCATAAAATGAAGTTTCTAATTTGCCAACATTTTTTTTTTAAATTGATAAGATGTGTACATTCCACATTGGAATACGAAATAGATTATGGAGGTAATTTCAAAATACGTTAAAATATTTGTTTGAAAAATTTAGAATTACAAGCGCAATAATAACAAAATAAAAAAATAATATAAATAAATTTAACGTATTTCGATTTCTTAATAGATCTATGTCTACGGTCTTTTGAAGAGATAATCTATTAAATCATCATATCAATATTACAATTTTGAATGGATAAAATTACAAATACTTTCACAACATCTTCACTCATCACACATACACTATATCCATGTATGTTATGATTCAACTATTGGATCAAAACTATAACTCAACTATTGAATAAGAGCCAATCACATAATTGGACAAAAGCCAAAGAGTCTTTCATACAATACTCATATTTATAGTGTTACTCACTATTAATTCTAAATCAATAAAAATTCTTATTCAAATAGGAATAACATTAAAATAGAAATTTTATTGCACAAATAAAATAATTATCCACTCAATTGAAAAATATTTTTCATACATAAAATAGGAAAATATATTCTCCAAGTCCTCTTAGGATTTTGAGTCATAATCCTAACATATATTGATTTTAAAATCAGAAATTAATTAATGAATTTCATATATATATCACTAAAACTGTTGATTTCAATTTAATATAATTTTATTTTGATGGTAAATTTTTTAAATTAGAAATGAAATTGTATGTTTTTTTTAATGTTTAATGAGTGAATGTTTGTTTTAATTAGTATTTGCCAACAAATTTTCAAGTCTGATTCCCAATGATTGTCTTACGAATGAATGTTTTATTTTTGCATATAATTTAATTTACAATGATCTTAAAACTATAAAATGAAAATAGAAAATAAAAAGGAGTTGGGGTTCATCCATTTAATAAGTAAATGTTAAATGTTAATTAAGGCCATTAAGTCTAATACCAAATAAGTCTTTTATTTTTCTCCAATAGGCCTTAAGTTTCGGGTGGAGCTTTTCTTAGTATTTCAAATTCTTCTCACACCTACTATTTCTTTAGTAAATTTTGTCTACACCAAGTACTATATCTATTCAGTAACATAAAAATACATAAAAAGAAAAAGGTATGTATAAATGACTTTTCACTAAACAAAAAAATAAATAAAAGAATCGTATTAAATAAAATATCTCATCGTCACTGATTGGTTTAAGTTTATAAGATAAGTATTATGATCTTGATCTATAACTGGCTATGAATTAATGAATAACCAGTAATAACAGAAGTAACTTCATAGAATTAAGAACAAGAGAAGAATTGCAAAGAGAAGAGGAAGATAGAAAAATATAAAAAAAGTAGGAAAAATGATAAAGAGAGAGAATAGAGAGAGAAGAAAGATTGAAAGAGAAATGGAATATTCAGATTAATCAATCAAGCATAGCTCATCAATCGGTTACAACAGATTATATAGTTAAATTGAAACTGTTACTAACAACTTATTCAATGACAGCACAGCAAAAAGCAATTACTCATTTAACTAACAATTAATACTTATTTATTTATTTAATTCCTTGGCCATAACAATAAAACTGTGCATAGACAATTTTTTTTTTTTTATTATCTCTTTTAGAGTATTTAATGCAAATTATATGTTGGTTTTCATTAGTTTTGTCTGAAAATATCTATTTTAATATTTTGTATTATAAATAAATTTTAAGTATTTTTTTTTTAAAACGTAGTAAGTATATAAAAGTGTCAATTCTATTATAGAAGTTTACATTTGTGTTTTATCTCAATTGATTTCTGATTTTTTTTTTCCAAATTTTTTAAAATAATGAAAGCTTCAGTTGTAAAAATAAAATAAATCATTTTATAATTTATATAATATCATAATATATATTTATACTATAATAGGTCATCCTAAGCCCAAGGGTAAGAGAAGTCCACAAGAAAATTATCTACTCCTTGTATATGGACACACACTAAAGGTAAAGGATCATAATCTAATTTCAATCTCTAATATCTGTATTTTCTCTCTCAATCTAATAAGAACTAACTTAGTCATCATAGTGGACTTTTCGACAATACTTCCGACTTTCACTTTGACAATTCTTCTCTTCACCTTATAATTTCCCGATGAGAAGAGACTCATCAATAATAATTTTAAAAATAAAAATAATGATTTAGATTAAAATAAATATTTATCTTTGGCATTGTTAAGAGTAAATTTATGGATAAATTGCAATTTATCTTTTATTTCTTTTAGGTTAAGAATTTAGCTTTTTTATTTTATATGTATATAATTACTAAAAAAATATTTACCATAAAAATAATAAATTTCACTCGATAAATAATAAAATTATTTTAATAATTAAAAAAAAAATAGTTTATTTCTATGTAATAATAAAATTAATTATTTTATAACATAATAAAAGTATAATATTTATTATCAGGCTAATATATAAAATAATATGACTTCTAAATCATATTTTCATGAGATAAGTTTAGCTAAGACTATTGAGGGTCATAGTATTATTGTTTTTCACATGTTCATGAAATTGTTGGACGAGTTATAGAACCTTAATACTTTTCTGTTAGATTGTTAGACTTTATGTTGTTTTGGTGAGGGTATGTGATTATATGGATTTTTTTTTTATTCATGTATATGATTGATGATTCATGAGTTTTAAATCTTGAAATGATGGTGTATTCTAGGTGAGAGATGCTATAAGTATGAGGGAGGAAAGTGTTTTTTTTATATGGGAAGTAAAGGAAAGGAAAAAGGAAGGAAAATTCTTAATTGAAGCTTGAACAACATTGACATACCCATATTCTCATGGGCACGCCCAAGCTGTTTTAATTCTCCAAAATTTACAAATATGTCCAATAGCCAACAAGGCCAAGTGACATGGTCATGTTGACTGGCCCGACCAGTCAATATGGCCCTGCCACTTCACATGTCCATATTGGTCTTCAAGCAACATATCAGAATAAATATATGGACTTCACCCGTTTCACTTGGTTCAAAAGCATTTTAAACATTTCTTCTTCTCTTAAAGACCAAAATCCCTCATGTACTTCCAAGATATTTCAAATACAACCAAAATTTCTTTATTTCTTTTAGATTAATTACATGATCTCAATATTTGTTCAAAGATTTAAGAAATAAATTTCCTTTCTCTTACAAGAGTAGTGCTAGAGCAAGAAAAATCTTTTAAGTTTTCAATCTTTTAATTTCTTTTTGGATTTGAATTGATTGAGGTTAAATCATCAATGGATTAACTAGAAGAACATTTATGGCTATTAATTAATGATTGTTTGGGAAGATAGGAGTATTTATGGGAATTGGGTGAATAGTTATATGAATAGTATAATTTCTTTTTTCACTTTCCATAACTCTTTAGTAATTAGCTAAATTGAAGTTAGAAATCATCTTTAATAGACTTTAAGAAGGATGCAATTATGAGGAATCAAGCTAGATGTTCATGGGTTGAAAATCCTATTTTTGAGATTATGAACGTAAGTTAAATATTATTAAATTGAGTAGCAAGGATGGTAATAAAGATGTTTACCAGTTATTTCAAGCCATAATACATATTTTAGAGTTATGAATTCATGAAGTGCCCGAATCCTAGTTTATAAATCCAAGTTTATAAGAGAGATTTTTTTTTTTTTTGTTAATACTATATACAAGTTAAATTATGTCATGTATTGATGTTATAAATGATGAGAGTGTTCACTCTCATTGATGTGGTATAAGTTAAGAGAATTAAGAGAATTAAGTGTAAGTTCAAAAGTTAATCTATGTTTAAGAGAATTAAGTGTAAGTTCAAAAG
Source organism: Aleurites moluccanus (assembly GCA_948193065.1). Lineage (NCBI taxonomy): Eukaryota > Viridiplantae > Streptophyta > Magnoliopsida > Malpighiales > Euphorbiaceae > Aleurites > Aleurites moluccanus. The sequence goes on along the minus strand of CANXYC011269358.1, from coordinate 11,183 downwards.
TCAATCTATGTCACGTTTTATGATTGATTATGATGATATGTTAAAGTATAGCTCACGTACAAGGAAGGGATGATATAGGACCTAGGCAAATTATTTGGGAAGCTATAAATTCTTTTTGTCAAGATGAAGGAAATCATACTCCTATACATGATTCTTAATTGCTTCTTTTTTTATTATGCTAAGTATTCATATTCATGTTATTTCAAGCCAAAACTAAAAAATTATATATATGATAAACCTTTATGATATTATTTTATCCTATATCCTATATCTCTTTATAAAACCTACTTGACAAAAATCTCAATCTTATGAGGAAAAACATCGGATATGTGTACATGATAACTTGCGGATAGAGTATATTATTCGGCCTTACTTGTAAGACCTGATCATTCTTACATAATTAATAGGTCATGCCAGCGATGTCTCTGATCTTATACATGTTATAAGTTATAAATTCATAATAAAATTTTTGACAGTTTTTTTATAAGGAACAACTTATGAATACAAGTAAAATTGTTGACAAGCCTTTGCTATATATATTACTTTATGTTATCCTTAATTTTATCTTCCATACTTTCATATTTATTCACTATCTACAATTGCTAAATATAACCCAAGTTATTTAGTGTAAAAGTTAGGTTGATATATTATTTATTTAATTAAGGATAATATTAAATAATTCATACTTACTTTAATTCCTTTTAACCCATTTTAGCCAGTTAAATTAAGTTTTAGTTGAATTTAATTACTAGGTAAGCAAATTTTAGTTTTAGCAATAACTTCTCTTAATTGTTAATTAATTAATCTAGAAATCTGGAATAATATTTGTGTCTGGTAAATAAACTTCTAACAAGGGCAAATTGCATCCCAATTCTTAGTTTTTGTGTGCAGATAGAAATACGGCAAGAGAAATTGGCTTGGATATGATAAAAGGAGAGTTGAACCGCTGTAAGCTAAGCAAAGATCAGCTAAATCGCAGGAAAGATAATCAGCAAATTTGGCACAAGCGACAGCAAGACACAGACTCTATAACCGGGTTACCCGGTTACCTTGAGGTATAAAACTGGTTATTTATAGAAAGACCCGATTAGCGCTGATAAAATTTATTCACGCGCTAACCGGTTAATCAAGACCCGATTTTTAATAATCAAGACTCGGTTTTCGAGGGAATTTGAGATTTTTTGTATCCAAGCATATCTTTCATTTATAAATAGACACCCTAAACTTCCAAGCGAGGGATCGAAACTTCGGAGAACATTAGCCGTCGCCAAGATTTTCATTAAGAATAGAGGAGCTGAATTTCTGTGATTTTTCCTGGGAAATTGGAGATTTGTGCAGATTTTATTTCAGGACATATTTTCTTTCATTCAGTATTTGTAAGAATTATTTTATTATAACATTTCATCATTTATTTATTTATAATTCTTGTTGAGATGATATTTGGATTGTTAAATTTAATTATTTCCTTTCGATTTTCATTATGAGTAGCTAAACACCCTATCAGGGTTGACATGGATTCATTAGGTTGATTTTTGGATTTTGACGTTTGAATTAATTAGAGAAGATTACTTAGGATTAATATATTAATTTTGGGCTTTTAAAATAGTGAGATTAACTGGCCATTGATTTTGCTAAATAATGATTTTTTGTGAAGTAGCGAGAGTGGAAGCATAAAATTGGTTTGTGAAATTAATAGACCTAGGGAACGTGTTGCTTAGAGATAAGGACACTCCTTTGTGATCCTTGTAAGGATTGTCCAAAGAACTTAATGAGTTTATGTTAATGTCTTAAGATCACGAGAGTAAACTTAAATTTAGCATAAATATTTGTAATTTGCCTTGAGAGAGGGTTTAACATAATTTTGGAAAATCTGATCATTAATCCTAAATAATTGAATCTAATTAAGGAGAACATTAGGATTGGATAATTGCCTATTGATGAAATCTTAACCCTAGTTTTTATAAATCGTATTTTCTCTTTCAAATTTATTCTCTTACTTTTATTTTAACTTGTTTACGAAAATTCACCCAACTTTATTATTTTTCCAAATAATAACAATAATTAGGAGTGATTCGTTAATATTCCCTTCCTCATGGGAATAATACTTACTCGTCATTATTACTTGTCTCGCGACCTGTATACTTGCAGTATCACAAAGTCGCAACAGTAAACTATGTATGCAATATAAATATCACATCTTCCAAGCTTAAAGAAGGCATGGTAGTAATTTCTACTCACTGAGTTGTACTTATTCCATGTTTTGTTGCATGTTTTCATATTGCAGGTGGTGGATATATAAGGTTCCTTGCCTCTCTTTTTTTTAGTGAATAACTAAAACAATCCATATAAATGCTCATTTTGATTGGAGATTCTTTTTGTTAGGAGCTCTATGGGGTTTTTTAGAGTATTGCTATATCGAGGGCTATACATTTAAGTATGATACAAATAATATGTAATTGTTAAATTATTGGATTATATTACCATGTTGCGTAGATATATGTATAATTCAAGATATTTGCCTTATAGGGTTGGGATATCATAGTGATGCCTTTAGCTATTGATGATGTTAGAATGTATGAATCACAATGATAGATGTATGTAGTAGGTTTACTGATATCATGCTTAAGATAGGGTTCTACTGGTGATTGGTGGCTTTAGGTTTACCCACGCCCTAAGGCAATCACATTCCAAAGTGGGCATGTGACAAAGTGTGGTATCAGAGCTAAAGTTTTGAGTATAGAATAACTATCCTAAGTGTTTATAAGTATGATACCATAGCACATAAGATTCATTTATGCTAATTGCAAGTCTTCTCCTGTATGTTTGCATATCTGTATTATCCTTATGTTCTAAACTCTTATGTTCCCTACATTAATCAAATGCCACTAAAAGGCCAATCTAATGCTCATAGGGGAGGGGAATACCTCCTAAGCAAGGAGCGGTTAAAGAATGGACGAGTAGTTCCCACAAAATTGTCTATCATGAAATCATAAGTAACTTCTTCTAGAGTCGATATTAGTAAGGAACAATCTCTGCCTAGAGCAAGGTGTAGGGTACAAGATCAGGAAAAATATCTTCCTTCATTGCCATAAGTGGACATCGGAGCCTTACTTCAAAAAGTAAGGATGCTAGAAGGGAAAATCAGGTATTGAAGAAAAGAGTTAAAAAGCAACCACCTTCACCAGTTTATGGTCCACCACCACCAGCACCTATTCCAACTCTACAGAGGGCCAAAAGGAGGATGATAAATAAAGAAGGGGTTTCTATTTACAGTTTCTTAAAGCTTAATCCCCCAGAATTTTTTTGTGAGTTGGAGGAGGATATATATGAGTTCTTGGAAAAGATGGATAAAATAGTGGGGAAATTACCATGTTCTTATGTAAAAGTGATTGACTTGGTGAGTCATCAGTTAAAGAAGAAGGCTTAGATATGATATCATATCCATATAGAAAACCAATTGTATGGGAATGATCCTCTATCACGGGAGAGGTTTAAAGGGAAAATGAGAGATGAATTCATGTTTGATGGAGATCCAGTTGAGAGGAAGATATAGTTTGAGAACTTGAAACAAGGAAACATGAGTGTTTTTTATTATGCCAAGGAGTTTGAAAGACTGAGCTAGCTTGATGGGAATTCCTTAGTAGCTGAACAGGATCGGATTGCCCAATTTAGGAGAGATCTACATGCCTCCTATCATATATAATAGCTTGTTAGCACATTAGTTTCCAACTCTCTCTAAACTCATAGACATTGCAAGGCAAATGATGGCCAAGAATAAAGAATATATAATTGAGAGGATGAGGAGATAGAGGGAGAGCAGAGAAGAAAGGCTAGAGTGGCCTAAGTGGTTTTGGCAAAGGAGACAACAGCTCTTATACGAGGGGCACCAAATAATAGATTTAAAGTGTCAGTTATGGTCAAGATAGGGGATCCACAGGAGAGCCTTACAGAAGTAAGTGTATCAGTTGTATCGACCCCCTAATGCATTTTAGGGTCAAGGCAATATAGGCCTATAAATCCATTTTATGCCACATATGGAAAGCGTCATATTGGGGCATGTAGTCGAGGTAGTAGTAATTATTTTAAGTATGGGATGTCAGGTCACTATAAAAAGGATTGCCTATAGAATGAGAAAAGATCTGGGAATACTGCTACCTCTTTGCCTACAATACAAATGGTGAGATATGAGACTAGAGGTTATGATAGTAAGGGTATAAGTCAAACTCGAACTTATGCTCATGGATTAGGATCAACCTAAAATAAGCATACAATCTCCTAAGGTCAGGGAAGAGTGTTTACAATGACTCAGCAGGAGGCTTATACCTCTAATATAGCGGTGATAAATACCTTTCTATATATGGTGTTGTGGCACGAGTATTGTTTGATTCTGGGGCAACCTCTTCATTTGTTTCTCTATGTTTTGCTGAAAAGATATATATGAAAAGGGTTTGTTAGAAGTTCCTTTAGCAGTTTCTCCTATTAAGGGAATCCATAGATATACATCATGTTTACCATTCATGCATGATAGAAGTTAAGGGTAAAAAGTTATCAGTTGATTTGATACAGCTACATATGTTAGATCTTGATGTCATTCTCAAAATGGATTGGTTATTTCTTCGTTATGCTTATATAGATTGTTATGTGAAGAGTATTATATTTAAGCCTGCAGAGGAAGAGGAATTTAGATTCTTAAGTGATCAAAATGAGGTTCCCACAAATCTCATTTCAGTTTTAAGAGCGAAAAGGCTTTTAAGAAAAGGTTGTTAAGGATATTTGGTACGTGTAATTTATACATAAATTGATGTGAATTATATTCAACAAATATCTTCTAGGAACAAATCCTATATTTATCATTCTTTATCACTTGGTACCTACTAAGTTGAGGGATTTGAAGGTACATTTGCAAGATTTGATAGATAAGGGATTTATAAGGCTTAGTAGTTCGTCTTAAGATGTTGCAATTTTTTTTGTCAAAAAAAAGGATGGTTCACTATGAATATGCGTTGATTATATGCAGTTGAATAAGGTGACCATCAAGAATAAATATCTTCTCTCAAAAATAGATGATCTTTTTGATCAATTGAAAGGAGTAAGTTAATTTTCCAAGATCGATCTTAATTAAGGGTATCACTAATTGAGAATTAAGAATGTAGAAGTCTCCAAGACAACTTTTTGGATAAGTTATAGGCACTATGAGTTTCTTGTGCTTCCTTTTGGCTTGACTAATGCCCTAACTGCCATTATAGATTTGATGAATTAGGTATTCAAGCATGTCTTAGACAAGTTTGTCATAATCTTTATAGATGACATACTTGTTTATTCTAAAAGCCAAAAAAAATATGAAGAAAAATTGAGATTGGTGTTACAGATGTTGAAAGAGCATCAACTTTATGCCAAACTTTCTAAATATGAGTTTTGGTTTGATAAGGTATGTTTTTTAAGACACATTATGAGATGGTATTAAAGTTGACCTTAAGATGGTGGAAGTGGTATCCGATTGGCCAAAACCCTTTAATGCTAGTGAAGTTCATAGTTTCTTGGGTTTGGCCGATTACTGTATGAGATTTGTTAAAGATGTATCCAAAATAGTTGTCCCTTTCACTAAGTTAACAAGGAAACAAGTCAAGTTCCGGTAGACAAATGAATGTGAAGAAAGTTTCAGAAGTTTAAGGATCATTTGACTTTAGCGCCAGTGTTAGCTTTACCTTCGGGTACAAATGGGTTCATGGTGTATTATGATGCATCCATAGTTAGTTTGACTTCTGTAGAAATGCAACATGGGAAGGTGATTGCTTAATTGATAATACATGAAATGAACTATCCTACTCATGATTTGGAGATGGTCACAGTAATTTTTGCATTAAAAATATGGAGGGATTACCTTTATAGTGAAAAGTGTAAAATCTAAATGGATCATAAGAGTCTTTAGTATATCAAAACTCAAAGGGATTTGAACTTAAGGTAAAGGAGATGGATTGAACTGCTAAAGGACTATGATTATCATATATTTTATTTATCATGATAAAGCTAATATGGTAACAGATGTCTTGAGTAAAAAATCCATGGAAGTCTCTCCCATATAAGTGTTCAATAGAGGCCTTTAGACAAATGAATGTGAAGAAAGTTTTCATAGGACTAAGGGTCATTTGACATTAGTTCTAGTGTTAGATCTGCCTTCGGGTACAAATGGTTTCATGGTATATTGTGATGTATCTAGAGTTGGTTTGGTTATGTGTCAATGCAACATAGGAAGGTTATTGCCTATTCCTCTAGTAAATTGAGGAGATATGAGATGAACTATCCTACCTTTGATTTGGATATGGTTGTGGTGATCTTTGAGTTAAAGATATGGAGGCATTATCTTTATGTTGAAAAGCGTGAAATCTATGCGGGTCACAAGAGTTTTTAGTATATCCAAACCTAAAGGATTTGAACTTAAGACAAAGGAGATGGATTGAGCTACTAAAGGACTATGAATGTCAAATACTTTACCATCCCCATAAAGCAAATGCAATAGTGGATGCCTTGACCACAAATCCGCGGGGAGTTTCACCCATATAAGTGGGGTAATTAACACTAGTGATCACTAAACTTTTACCATTTTTCTATTGTGATCACTAACCGAAAAAAAGTTATTGACTGATCACTATACTTTGAAAGTTGTTTTACCATATGATACCCAGTCAGATTTTTCATCAGATTGGAGCACGTGGCAGCCACGTCAACATAGTACGCTGAATCGAATGGACACGTCAGCATAATACTTTTTTTTTATTTTAATCACTAAACTTTCACTATTTTTCTATTTTGACCACTAAACTTTTTATTTTTTTGTTTAAGAATTTATATCTTAATTAAAGCATTTTCAAAATACAACAAAACACCCATTTAATTTTTTTAAAAAATATAAATTGTGTTATTATTATTTTATTAATATTAACTCAGGTATAACTAAAGCTATATGAATTAAAATACACAGAGGATCAATAAATATCTTGCATATACTTGCCCATATCAAAACCACCATAATCATAATCCTCATTTTCAATTACAATCCCAACCTCCAATACCACAATTGCCTTCCTTGCTCTATTGTCTTACCCTTTCTCTCTCCTCGTTCTCTATGGTATCTTCGACACGTGGATCTTTCTTTACCTATTTTGACCATCGGATCAACTTCTTATTATTCTCAAGCGACCTTTCTCATATCGTGAAAGCAATTTAATAATAATTTTGAGATTAATTTAAGATATGATGATATGTTAGATATGATTAATTGATTTGCATTGTAATTTGGATCCTGATTATGGAGGTTTTTATATAGGCAAGTATATGCAAAATGTTTATTAATATTATGTGTGTTTTAATCCATATAGTTTTAGTTATGCTTGAGTTAATATTAATAATAACACAATTTGTTTTTTTTTAAATTAAATGGGTGTTTTGTTGTATTTTGAAAATGGTTTAATAAAAAAAAGTAAATTCTTAAGCCAAAAAATAGAAAGTTTAATAGTCAAAATAGAAAAATAGTGAAAGTTTAATGATTAAAATAAAAAATATATTATGCTGACATGTCCATCCGATTAAGCGTACTATACTGATGTGGCTGTCACGTGCTCCGATCCAGCAAAAAATTTGACAGGGTATCATCTGGTGAAATAATTTTCAAAGTATAGTGTCAATCTGCAACTTTTTTCCAGTTAGTATTCAAAATAGAAAAACGGTAAAAATTTACTGATCACTTATGCTAATTACCCTATATAAGTGTTTAGAAAGGGTCGTTGACCAAGGATTTATAAGACTTGTTTGATAAAAGCCTACAGTTGGAAGTTTCAGAATCTCAAGTTTTAATTGTCCATTTCAAGTAAGGCCTAATTATGTTAATTGTTACAATAAAGAGTGCCACAAGATAAAGATTCTCAGTTTATGAAACTAATAAAAGATGTATAAGATGGTGAAATTCAAGAGTCCTCTTTTGAAAATAAGGAATGGTAATCAATTGTGTGTGACTAATATGGATAAGTTGAGGCAGAGAATTATAAAAGAAGTGCACTAAACACCATATAATGTTCATCCCGGAGTAATAAAAATATATCATAATATGAAGGAATGTTATTGGTAGATGGGCATGGAAGAAGATATAGCTAAGTTTGTAGCATTTTGTTTAACTTGACAACAAGATAAGTTTGAACATTAAAGAGCCACCAGACTTCTTCAAGAGATACCCTTACCTTAATGGAAATGGGAACGAGTTACTATGAGTTTTGTGGTGTGATTACCAAGACTTCAAAGGGATATGATTCAATATGGGTGATTATTAATAGACTAACTAAGTCTGCTTATTTCCTAGAAGTCAAGACAACATATACGGTGGCTCAATATGCGAGATTGTTTTTGGACAAGATTGTGAGTTTCGTGGAGTTCTAGTATCCATTGTATCTGATAAAGGCTCACAATTTACATCATGGTTTTGGTGACAATTCCAAGAACCCTTGGGCACTTAATTGGATTTTAGTATAGCTTTTCATCCTTAGAGGATGGGAATCTGAGAGGAAACCTTAGAGGACTTGTTGAGGATGTGTATTCTAGATTTTGGTGGGAGTTGGTATAGGTATTTAACTATCATTGAATTTTCAATAATAATAGCTACCATGAATTTTCATATAATAATAGCTACCACACCACCATTGGCATGGCACCATATGATACGTTATATGAGAGAAAATGTAGATCTTCCACATGTTTGATGAAAATGGGAGAGAAGCATTTGGAGAACCCTGAGTTGATTAAAAAAACAAACAAGTGCATACCGACCATCAAGAAAAGATTGAAGACAACCTTCAATTGTCAAATGAGTTATTCTAATCTAAAAAGGAGAAAACTACAATTCACAATAGGATATCATGTATTCTTGAAGATTTCTCCTATGAAGTGATTGATGAGGTTTGGCAAGAAAGGAAAACTATCTCTTATGTACATTGGGCCCTTTGAGATCTTGGATAAAACGGAAATGTATCATATCGATTAACCTTATCTCCCAGTATGAGCCATGTTCATCTAGTTTTTCATGTCTCTATGCTTCATAAGTACATCTTAGATCCATCACATGTATTACAACCTCAAGTTATTGAAGTGGAAAAAGATTTGCCCTATAAAGAAGTCCTAATTGCCATTATTGCACACAAGTATGAAGATTGAGGAATAAAGAGATAATTATGGTTAAAATGCAATGGCAAAACCATGTCATTAATAAGTGCACATGGAAAAGTGAGAATGACATGAAACTCAAGTATCCTCACTTGTTCAACTCATAAGGTGTAATTCTTCTTAAATTTGAGGGTGAATTTTCTTAAGGGGAAAAATGTAACACCTGAGACTTCAAAACCATGTTCCCTTGACATAAGTTTAACTAAGACTATTGTGGGGCCATGGCATTATTGTTCTTTATATATATATATGCCTCCATGTTAGATGGATAAATTATATGTTAAGTATGTGAGTATATGTGTTTTTATAGGACTTATTCATGTATATGATTGATGATTCGTGAGTTACAAATCTTGTGATTTTTGAGAATTTAAATGTTTTAGCATAATTCACTTTATGAGATTAGATATTCTTGATCATTGGTTTGGTTTGGAAACGAAAGGAAGGGAATTCTTTATTAAAATCTTGAACAAAATCTAACTTTTGATGATCAACATGGTCATATTCACCATCAACATACCCATATTGATCAAACAACTCGTCCATGCCACTTAAAAGGATTAAAATTCATCAACACACTTATGTCGACAAAGTGACATGCCCATGTCACTCAAAAGCTTTAAATTTTCAATTTCAGCAGTGGCCAACACACCTAATGAACCTAAGTGACACACTCCATGTCACTTTTTCAACCTTGAAAATGAAAACGGGCTATAAATGACCTAACCCGTTTATTTCATTTTCAAAACATTTCAAACACTTCTTTTCTTCTCCTAAAAATCTAAATCCTTCATATTCTCTCAAGATGTTCCAAATCTAACTAAGATTTCTTTCTTTCATCAAGATTAATTACAAGATTTCAAAAATGGCTCAAAGATTCAAGTGAGAATCTTCATTTTTTCCTTAGAAGAGTTTGTGCTGAAGCGAGGGAAATCTTTAATGTAAACCTTTGATCTCTTGATTCTTGTTGGATTTGAATTGATTAAGGTTAAATCATTAAAGGATAGCATGTATGGCTTATAATAATGGTTAGTTAGACAATTAGGGCACATTGGTGAATAATATAGTAAAAAGTGTTTTATATCTAAACCTTCCTTTTTTTCCTTAAGTATTGGTTAATTGAGACTGAGAATCTTCTATTGGGTTATTAGAAAGTCTATAACTATAAGGATTTGACTTGGTTATTGTTGGGCAAGTAAAATAACTAATTTATGACTTTAAGTTTCAAGAGGGATTTTGATGTTAAGGTTGTATACAAGTACAATCATAACATGTATTCATGTTATAGATTCTCATGTATGCAATTAGAATAAGGTTTATGTATATGTTTAGAGTTAAAAGGGTTACTCACATTGTTGGGGTTTAAGTTAAAGGAACTAAATGTAAGTTGATAGTCACATTGTGCCATGTTTCATGAACGAATTATGATTAGATGTTAATGGTTTTGTATAGCCCTTGAACAAGGAAGTGGCGGCGTATAGATAATACTCCTAATTGATTGGTTGAAAATCTTCTAGCTATTTTATTAAAGGGAATGGGAAACATACTTTTATGCATAATTTTCACCATAAATCCTTCATACTATATGACTTTAAGCCTTATTTAATTATGCCAAGTATTTGTGTTCATATTGATTATGTTACTTCAAGCTAAGCCTATAAGATAATATGTTTGACAATTCCTTATATTATTTCTCTATCTTGTATCATGAAACTATTTATATGAACCCAAATGACAGAAATCCTTATCTGATGAGAAAACATCAAAATGTGTGCACATGGTAACTACAAATAGGGTATATTATCTGACCTTACTTAAGGGGTACATACCTTAAGCGTAAGACTTTATCAGTCTTACATATTACAGTGAATCATGCCAATGATGCCTATGATCCTACTTATATTACAAGTTCATATTTTAATTTTTGTTAAATCCCTTATTATGAATACAAGTGAACATTGTTAACAAGCCTGTAC
>CANXYC011268880.1:0-26705 GCA_948193065.1 Aleurites moluccanus | reverse complement strand
CAGAGGGATCCTGGTGTCTGAGATGAGATGAAATATTATAGAAGTGCTATTTGTGTGTTTTGATTTCTTAGGCATAGTCCAATTTTAGAGGAGGTGCTGTCGAATTTTCTTCAACATTTTCATAATTAATTGGGTTATATTTGATTGTTGCATGTCATTTAGGTTGTCATTTGGGTTCTACGTGGTACTGATCGCTTATGCATCATCCGTACCCTAGGACCGTCACGACTTCCGAGATAGGTCGTGACATATACCAACTGTCAATGGTGAGCACAATTTATATTGGAATTAGTTTTAAGCTTATTTTATTTATTTATTTTCACTTTGTTATGAAGATGATTTTTAGAATGAGTTTAATTATCTTTTAAAAATAATATTTAAATAAAAATAAAAATATTAATATTTATTTTTAATAATTTTTAAAAATATTAACAGCTAATAATAAATTTATCAAATATTTATAACAATTAGCTTCCATCAACTATTAGCTATCAACTATTAACTAACAACTATCAATAATAATTAATAACTAACAACTATTTCGAATTATTAAATCAAATTGAGTCTTAAACTTTAATTGATATTTTAAACTCATAATTTCTATCCATCATTCCCCAAGTTTACTTCAAGGTGTAAGTTCGAAGAAATTAGCCACTATACTATAACTCGTTTTATTTAATAGTCAAAAATTGAGGGTAGAGAAAGAGGAACCTAGAAAGATAGAATATATACAAAACAAGGCCAACTTGCATGTCTAACTCATGCCCTATTTCACCTACTTTTGTAAAGTCACCGTGGCATGGAAGACTTGATCTGTGCTTTATATTAAATAGTTAGCGTGTGGACTTTTAATTTTAAGGATTTAAATATTGTTTAATAAAGTCTATATATATTGATACCTGGATCTAAATCAAAGTTATAAAGTTCATAAATTAAAAAAAAAAATCCTATATAGTATAAGTACACAACAATGATTTTGGTTCTAAAAAAAGCTGCTTCAGCCAATCAAGCCAATGGCATTCCTGGTGAGTAAATATATGCTCATTATTCTTCAAGATTGATCTTACAATGCCCTTCTTTTTTTTTTCTCTAATAAAATTTTAATTCATTAGAGATTCGACCATTTATTATTTTCGTTTTTATTTATATTGGTTTATATTTACAAAATATTGTTTTTTTTTTTTTTTTTTTTTATCTATATTGATGTTTTGCAAATAATTAAAAGTTTGCAAATTAAATAATTAAGAAGTTATCTTTATTTGTACAGGCAAACAAGCTCCCTTCACCTCATTGCCATGAAATTATAGACGAATATATACAGAGACAAGGGGCATATACTCCCCTTAATTTTTTAAAATTTTCAGAATAAATTATAATTTAATCCTTAAAATTTGATAAAATTAATAAATTATCCTTTTTATTTTAAAAAATTAATTTTTTAATTCTTAATAAAATATTATTTAATTCTATTTTTCTTAAAATACTATTTAATTCTATTTTCTTCCTTTTTTTCTTCATTTTCCTTCTAATTTTATTTCTCAATTTCCTTCATTTTTCTATTTTAATGATATTATAATAATTTTTAGTTATTTTTAATTAAAATATACGTTTGATACTTTATTATTTTTATATAAATTTATTTTATTATCATAATATTTTTTTTTTTAATTTTTGCATCCATCGTTGAATATGAAGGACGTCTGCCTTATATGAAATTAACCATTTTTTTTTAAATATAATTTCTCCATTACAGTGTAATGAAATATATATATATATATATATATATATATATATATATATATAATTTATTATATTGTTAGGGTTTTAGGTCAAGCAATATGCGATTGCTTGAAGCATTACACTCTAAATATTTAATTTGAAATATCTAGCATACTCCCCCAGCTAGCATATATATAAATTTACACTAGGGTTAAACCAATTAATGGGCTCTTACCTACTAGACCCACTACAAAGGTTTATTATCTATTAGGCCTTGTATTAGAACATATATTATGATTATTTAAAATACCCAACATATATTACTTTCTTCTTGTAGGGAAGTTACGATATTTCCTCTTACCATTGCTTAGCATGGTTGCTCTTACAGCTCTAGTTGAAGGTCAGGATCAATCAGGTATAACATATACATCAATATTTGAATATCAATATTAATTGCCAATGAGTATTTATTTAATGATATTTGAATTGTCTCCAAGATTTTAACGAGTTCAAACCTCAGTGAGAAGCCAATGAATAAAAAAAAAATATCAATATTAATTTTTAATTACTCGATTTCAGGGTTCATCAACATAGATTGTGGGCTACTAAATAATGCTTCCTATACCGATACGGGAACAAGCCTAAATTATGTTTCTGATACTGCATTCATTGAAACTGGTATAAGTAAAAGTATAGCAGCTGAATATACTACATATAATATAAACCAGCAGCTGCATAATGTTAGAAGCTTTCCTGAAGAAGATAGAAATTGCTACAAAATTGGACTAAAAAAGAGCAGTAAATATTTGGTCAGAGCTACTTTCATGTATGGAAATTATGATGGTCAAAACAAAGCACCGCAATTTGATATGCATTTAGGAACTAGCAAGTGGGATATAGTCGAAACGATTAATTCAACCATGATAATTACTAAGGAAATTATACATGTGACGACTATGAACTATTTATATGTCTGCCTAGTAAACACTGGCTCCGGGACTCCTTTTATATCAACATTGGAACTTAGGCCTCTGAAGAACGCTTCATATAATACTGAATCAGGATCATTAGTTCGTTTTGTTAGATTAGATGTTGGTTCAACAACAAATCAGACTGTCAGGTTTGGAATTTTAAACCTGAAACAGTTCAATTCCTATAAAACAAGTTAATATAGTTTCTTGCTTAATTATTAGAAAATGTCCTTCAGGTATGCAGATGATGTTTATGACAGAATTTGGGCTCCTTATCATTTCTTTCAGTGGGCAGAGATAAATACTAATCAAACTATTGATTTGCAAGCTCAGAACACTTTCCGGCCTCCTTCAGTTGTTATGAGTACTGCTGGTACCCCTGCAAATGCCAATGATTCAATGATTCTCTCTATAGACATGGAAGATACCTCTCTTAAATTTTTTGTGTATATGCACTTTGCTGAAATTGTTCGGCCCCAGGCCAACCAATCCAGGGAATTTAACATTTCTTTGAATGGAGAGCTTTGGTATGGACCTGTAGTTCCTGATTACTTGTACACAACAACTGTATATAGTCCAAAAGTATTAAGTGCAGGACAATATCAGTTTTCCATCTACAAAACAGAACGATCAACACTTCCGCCTCTTCTTAATGCAATTGAGATTTATTATGTACTTCAACTCTCACAATCTGAATCAAACCAAGAAGACGGTAATGTTCTTTTTAGAATTTGCATTTTCTTGTCAATCTATTTTCTTATGCAGTAATTGTAATTTTTTACTGTTACTACTCAGTTGATGCAATAATGAATATCAAGTCAATATATGGAATAAAGAGAAATTGGCAAGGAGATCCATGTGCCCCTCAAGCTTATTCGTGGGACGGTCTCAATTGCAGCTACAATGACAATGATATGCCTAGGATCACATCCTTGTAAGTCTATGCTAAAAAATATGAAACATTCTTGTTAATTTGAACTCTCAGTAACAGCAGTTCTAAATGTTCAAACTAGGAACTTATCCTCAGGTGGATTGACTGGTGAAATACCTACTTCCTTATCCAATCTTAAATTGTTACAATCACTGTAAGTTTAAATAAAATTGTTTTCTCTATTTATCAATGTGCCAAGAATAAAATTCTCTGACAATTTTCAATTACAATCTCAGGGACTTATCAAACAACGAATTGACTGGTTCAGTGCCTGATTTTCTTTCTCAGTTATCATCCTTAAAAGTCCTGTAAGTTACTTAGGACTAGAACAAAAAGGACAAGCTTCCATTGAAAAGAGTAATAACTTGGCAATTTATCTTATTTTTCATTGCTTTTCAGGAATCTGACAGGAAACAGACTCAATGGTTCAGTTCCATCTTCACTCATAGAAAAGTCAAAGAAGAATTTGCTAGTGTTAAGGTGCACATTTATAGCTTTAAGTCTTTAACAATTAAATTGAAGTTCTTAATTTTTAAATCAAGATTCCGAGTCTCTCTTTTATTGATAAAATTTACTTTATTACTCGAAGTCTTGGTGGAAATCCAAATCTATGTGCATTACCTTCATGTGAGAAGAAGAAGAAGAAAAATGTGGTTGTTCCAGTAGTAGCATCAGTTGCTGGAGTGCTTGTCGTTTTAGGTGCATTGGCTACCTTATTCTGCAGCCTTAAAAGAAGAAAACAACAAGGTATGACCTCCAAATTTAGAAGATGCAAAATTTTCTTTCAATTTCTGAAGATTTGTTTGATAATATATTGATATAATAATTGAACTTGCAAAAAGTATCACTAGCTGGAGAAGAGGAAGGAAAAATTGAAAACAAATATGAGGCACTGGATTTAAAAGGACGACATTTTACATATTCTGAGGTCCTGAAAATTACTAACAACTTCGAGAAGGTTCTTGGTAAGGGAGGATTTGGAACAGTTTACCATGGCTACTTAGACGACACTGAAGTAGCTGTGAAAATGCTCTCTCCATCATCAGTCCAAGGTTATAAACAGTTTCAGGCAGAGGTCAAACTTCTTTTGAGAGTTCATCATAGAAACTTGACAACCCTTGTTGGGTTCTGCAATGAAGATACCTATATGGGGCTTATCTATGAGTACATGCCTAATGGAGATTTAGAAAATCTTTTATCAGGTTAGTTTGTATTAGAAAAAGTTTTAGGCTAATATATTAGCAAAGCTAACATTGCCAGAAATTTAACAGCTTTTGTATAATTCACAGGTTCTAACAGAAATGTATTGAGGTGGGATATGAGGCTTCAAATAGTAGTTGAAGCAGCCAAAGGTTAGACAGTATTGACTATTTGTTCTAATTTATGGCTGCAGGGGAACTGATATATATGTGTGTGGAATCTGAATGTAGGATTGGAGTATCTGCACAGTGGCAGTAAGCCACCAATTGTGCATAGAGATGTGAAGACCGCAAACATCTTAGTAAATGACAAATTTCAGGCAAAACTTGCTGATTTCGGACTTTCCAGATCTTTCCCAGTTGAAGGTGGCACTCATGTTTCAACAGTTGTAGCAGGCACCCCTGGCTATCTAGACCCTGAGTGAGTATAGTTTTGCTTTTATATTATATAAAAACCACGAAAATCGCTTAGAATCTGTTCCACATTGAGATTAGAACTGCTGTTGAGAAAAGCACCATGTTGAAAATGTTGATTAGAGGTGAATTTGGCATATTCTAGTCATAAAAGTTTTACAACAGCTAACTAGCACTTTCAAACTATTTTTCCCAATATCATCAAAAGGGTGTTCATCGGAAAGCATATTTTAATCTCAATACCAAACAGCTATTAATTGATTAAGCAAGATAGTTTCACGAATCACAAACACTTAATTGGAAAACTGTGGATTAACATGGATTGATTTTCAAATTTCAGGTATTCTGTGACAAACTGGCTAACAGAGAAAAGTGATGTGTACAGCTTTGGGATTGTTCTTTTAAGGGTAATTACAGGCAGACCAGTGATTGCAATGGGGGATGAAAGAAGTGTTCACATAGTTCAATGGGTCGGTCATCTGCTTGCAAATGGTGATATTAAAAATATTGTTGATCCAAGTTTAGGTGGAGATTTTGATATTAACTCCGTGTGGAAAGCAGTAGAAATAGCAATGGCTTGTGTATCTCTAACTTCTGCTGGCAGGCCAACTATGCATCAAGTAGTTACTGAATTGAACGAATGCTTAGCAGCACAATCATCTGGAACATGGAGTGAACCGATTAGTTCAATTAAAATGGTTACTGAATCAACTCCCCTGGCAAGGTAAGGTAATAGTGCAGGAAATAAATCTGGAAGTCGAAGATATGACCTCCTAGCATTTTCGCTTTAGTCTTACCACTAGATCAAAGCCTCGTTTGCTCATAATATTTTGAATTCTTGTTTGTACTACTACTGAACTTAAAGCAAAGTGGAAATCGACAAAGTGATTTGAGATGGATCTCAAATTGAAACAAAATTTTCTATTATCCCACTTTTAAATTAGAAAAAGGTAAAGTTAAATTTTTGCCTTTAATAACAGAGGATCAACGTACACAAACAGCTGCGTTTATCTAGAATTCCCACTCCCTTGTCGTACCATAAATGAATAATGTAAACGACAAATCTTCATATGTTCGTATTTGAACGACCAGTCATTCACCAGATAACTACGGAGGAAGCGGGAAAAAAATCGTCCTAGCAGGCAGAGCAGACACTCATAAACGACTAGCAGTTATATATTAAGCGACCATAAACAATTTAAATGATTAAATGTCAATATGTTCGTCTATTGGAAAAGCAGTCATTCCCCATTCCTCAAGGAACAAAAGAACGACATGTCGTCGAAAAGAAATTATTATTTCTTTTAAGACGGGGTTACAGTTTTCTCTCTTTCAATTTTGTTTTCGCATCTCAGAAAACATGAATTTAAAAAAAAAAAAAAAAAAAAAAAAAAAAAAAAGCATATATATATTTCTTAATTTTTGGACAAACACAAACATTTTCTTCAATAATAATAGTTTTTTTTTTCGAATGAAAGGAAACAAACAAAATAACTATATTACACAGTTGCTAAGATAAGATACTCCACAAATATCATGAAATTCAAAGGATTAATATTATCTTAAATAATAATTGTTTGTTAATACATAAAAAATAATTATACTTGTGTAAAAATAAAAATGCAGAAATTTTTTAAAAAAAATCTTAATTAATATTCAATTATTGTTTCTACCCTTTAATTCCCAATGTAAGACTTATAAAAATAATTCCAATATTCAATAATATTGAAATTAATGGTGAAGGATCTTTGTTTTTATTTGTACATGCAATGTTCTGCAATTATATGACTTTTGTTTGTCCTGGAATTACGGCTGTTATGACTTTGAATTTTATTATTCCATCCCACTGTTTGATTGATAGTTCTTTAGGTTCCAAAACCTGGAATTATCACTATATATATAAATTATGAATTCTATGGATTTCAATTATCTTAATTAGACCAAGATGATATGAATTACTTGGTTCGCTAGCGTGTTATTTGGAATATTGCATACATATATAGGGCAAATCCATTTACTAATTAATTAAAAAAAGTTATTTTGGTCCTTCTTTTTAATTTCCTGCCACCAACTGTATGTCGTAGCATTGACTTGCCAAAACAGTGGAAGTAGACGCATGGGAATGAAAATGATTTATGAATGAAAATAAAACTTCCAATTTGAAATTAAGGGCTTTCCATGCTTGAAGAAGTTGCACCGAAAGAACATAACTAATTGACCAAGTCGTTAATACTATATGGTTCATAAATATCATCATATGATCATTTGGCTGTATAAATCAAGAGAATAAAACTTGCATTGTTCTTAAGGAATCAGGTTTCTCTTTTTGGCTTGCAGGTATAATGTCACGAACAAGTTGATTGACAGAAATGATATTTACAGCTTTGGAGTTGTTCTCTTGGTAACAATAACAATCCAACAAGTCGGAGAAAACTCACATAATTGAATGGGTTCGATCCTTGCTTGACAAGGGGGAAATTGGAAGTATTGCTGATTCAAGGCTAAAAGGAGAATTTCACATTGATTCTGTGTGGAAAGCTGTGGAACTAGCGATGGCTTGTGTGTCTTTACCTTCTATGAATAGACCAACCATGACCCAAGTGGTGAAGGAACTAAACCAATGTTTGGCTATGAAGAAAAAGTCGAATAAACACATCAAAAGGGACAATTGAATTAGTCTCTGTAAATCTGACTACTGAACTGAGTTCTCTGGCAAGATGGCCAATAAGAAAATTATAAATTAGTTATTTTGGTTTCAAACATCTAGTTTTCAATGTGTCACCATGTTAGTACTAGTTGGCTATTGTTTTTTTTTAATAAATTATAATCCTTTTTTCTATTCATTTTCAATTTGTATGATTGGAAGGTTAAAATTCTGTCTTTATGCTTACAGTAAGGAATTTGATATTTGTTAACAATTTTTTTGGAAACTCTCAAACCTGACAAGGCGCAAAGAATAACAAATTGAAAGATATTTTAGAACCCTTAATTAGGGCCTTATAAGAAATTAAAACAGTGGATGTCAGATAATCCCATATTAATTAGATAATTGTTTTAAAGCTTGTTTAGTAACATTTTTGTGTTTCAAAAATCACTTAAATTATAAGTAAAAATCGTCAAAATGATTACTATATTCTTCTTTTCCTCGTAAATATGAATCAGTGTGTAAAAAAGAGTTGCATGCCTATGGGCCTACAACAGAACAACATTCATTGCTATTTGTTAAGACTTACGACTTGATGAGCCCAATCCTTACCACCACCAACTACCCCAAAAACGATCTTTTGGAAAAAATATACTATCATTTATCATTTGAATATAAAATACTTTTAAATTTTAAATTATTTTTCAAAAACCAAATTAAAAATAATTTTTTTTTTTCAAAATTTATATTTCATTAGAATTTCAAAATGAACCAAATATAAACTAAGAGGAAGTTTTTTTTTTTTGCTTTTTTGGGCAAATTTTGTTTGCCAATTGAACTAATAAAATAAAACTTTCACCAATAAAAGATAAAAAGAGCATAAATATATTTGCTGAAATAAGCAAAAGAATAAAATATATTATCTTCCCTTAGAATTGCCAACCATAAAGAAAAGAAAAATCAATTATTCAAATTCTATGTACCAAAAAAGAAAAGCGTAAAAAAAATAAAAAATAAAAGAGTCAACAATGTTGTGCCTAGTGACAATTTCTGATTGGAGACCAATAATTCAAGTGATTCATATTGAAAATATGAATTTTATTTAATTATTTTTCTAGTTGTAACAAATTATTAATGAAGATTCCTATAAATATTTAGTATATAGTTTTTTTTTTTTTTTTTTTTTTTGGCATGCTTTAAAGAAGGTATAGATGGCTAATAGCTATATAGCTTGTGGTTTGATTGAGCCAACACTCACTAAGTCATCCAATAGAAAACGTAGCTGTCCATAACAAATTAACAATACAACCATATCCCTAACTGTTTTAGAAAATATATTCAAATTTCCCACTTGAGAAAGCCTACAAAATATGAGTTTTCATTATTTTTCTGCACACGCAAATTGGTTATTTTTGGGACCTCTCTCTCTCTATAGCTATGTAGCATTTGTCAACTAGGATCAGAAACATAAACAAAAGCCAAATGAAGAGAGACATAGGTACGTTCCTTTAACAACAGAATAATGTCTAAATATAGCATATGTAGCCCCAACCACACGTATTCAAACATCCTCTTTCGTCCAATCAAAATCTATATTTAGTTAACTAATTAATTCGAAATATTGACTCAATTTTTGAATAAAATTTAATTATGTGAAGTTATTTATGAATTTCTTCATTCATATACGAAATGTTTATATATGACCAAATTAAAAAGAATAAATATAATATTTTACTACGAATAAAAAAAATAATTCTACTACTTTATAATGCAAGACAGAGCCTAGAACTGCTTGCAATACCTAAATATCATAATTATTTATGATAAACCCACATCATCACCACCACCATCATAATGAATATATCATTAGCTAGCTTGATTAAAATTCTAAGAATCATAGAATTTTAAAATGGGGGAAAAGGGTTGATAATTAACTAAAACAAATAAAACCACCTGCCAAAAAAGAAGCATAAACATGTGCTAAGCAATGAGTTTTGGGGTGATTTTCAAGGGCACGCCTTGGATTGTATCAAGGAGACAGGACCACTGACTGGACCTCACAATTCTTAAGAGAATGTTTCTTACATTGGTTAGCTAGAAAATTTTCAATAAAAATATATCCAAGAAAAGGGAGCTTTAAGTACATTGGATATAACATTAAACAAACTATTAAAATACAATAAGCTAAAGTGATAATCACTTTCTAGCTCTTGATCTTAATCATAGGTGTTGTAATTGCTATGCCTTTTTGTATGAAAAAAGGCATTGATACCTAAACTACTTCCAATTCCAATTTTACTATTTCCACTATCATCTAATAATTCTCCCACATTTCCAAATTCCACATTGTTTATACAAAATACAGTGGAAGCAGCAAAAACAATGAGCAAACAAAACTACACAATAACCCTTTAATTCCCTTTGTGCTCTCCTGGAAGGTGGATGTAATGATGGTGATAATTAGGAAACTTATCATTAGTGAAAACCTTTTAACTCTTTGGGTCATAGAAATGTAATGATGAAGATTATGGGTGAGGATCTTTGATTAGCTTTCGTACTTGTTTTTAGGATAGAAAATGGGCTTTGGATCCTTAATCAAATCATTGGAGATGGAAAAATGATGATAAGTATCATGATTAAGGGATCTATTATTAGATTGTCTTTTTTTTTTTTTTTTTTTACTAAAGCATGCTAGTGCTTTTAATTAGCATTTTAACTCTGAGGGTGGTGAATATGATTAGGGTTTTGGAGTGAAAAGTGAGTTTGCATGGGAAAAGAGTGGTTATTGAATGGTAAAGGAGAGAAAGCAATGTTTGTTGGTGGATAATTATTAACTGAGTCAAGCTTGTGGCCAAGATTTTCTAGTGCCTTGACTTGGGACCTTAAGAACTTGAGATAATTTGCAGCCTCATCAAGCATTGATGCAGTATCCATCTTGCTTCCACCTGGGACCAACCTCTGCAAAACCCTAATTTTTTCACTTATCCTCTCTCTCCTTTGCCTAGCAGCCACTGTTTGTGGATCAGTTGATATTTTAACATTCTTCCTCTTAGGCTTCTCCACCACTTCCAAGCCTAAATTCACTGGTCTAAAAGCTGCAGCTCTATAAATCATTTCCTTCATTTGTGCAATGGCTTCTGGATCAGGCTCTTGATCAATTGAAGAAGATACTGATGAATTACTTGGCTGCTGAAAATTGATATTTGATGATGATGATCTCAGTCTCTTTATTGGCTTTGGTGTGTTCTCTGAAATGAGCCTAAAACCACCTTCTGTTGTAGTTGAACAATCGGTTTGCAGAAGATCAAAATAAGGGTACCTAATGTTGTCACCCATTCTTTTTGTAGAAACTGCAGACTTATTATTAGTTTGTGAATATTTTTTATCTGAAGAACTATGAGAAACAGTTTCTTCAATTTCGCTTACTGGGTGATGTATTTCTTTGTTTCTTGCATTGGAAGTAGTATTGTTCTCAGATTCTCCAGATGAAACTGCACTATTAGTACCAAAATTCCATAAGTTTCTGCAATCAGAGAAGATCATGGAAATTCCATCATCTTCTACTGATGTATCTGTGTTGCTATTAGTAGCTGAGAGCAAACAATCCAAAGATTCAAGAGAGCCTGCTGTTGAAACACCAGCAGCAGCCTTTCCAAAACCAGAAGAGTATAGTTCTTGAGCTGAAGCATCTCCCCAAGTCATTACAGCCCCTGATTTTGCAAATACTGTATTTCCAATGATTCTTGTACTCTCTTGGCGCTGCAATTAATTAATTAATAGAATCAATATTAATAAAGACCACATTAATTTTTATAGAAAAATTAATCAAAATTAAGCAACAACTGGCTAGTTTCCAAGATTCATTTCATTTTAACTCACTTTTTCAGAACTTGAATTCACCTTCTGGAGGTCTTGAAATTGATTAAAGAAATCTTCTGTGAGATCTATCTTGCCACCCAAAAGGCAAGAATTTGAATTATTAGAGGCAATTAAAGTTTCTTGATTTTCTTGATTATTGCTCCACAATGGTAATGCATGTTGAGGATTATTGCTCCATAAAGATGATGTGTTTGTAAGGACTTGTGAATCATCCCATCCCAAACTATCCATCAATCAATCGATTCTCTATGCCTGTAAATCAGGAAACATATAAATATCAAGAACCAAGAATCAAGAATATCAATAATCGAGAAAAGCTTAAAGAATACATCAAGAACAAGAATTGGGTTGTCTAATCTTGAAAGCACAAGCAAATAAATGAGTAATGTATAGGAAACATATACATACCAATTATAATTTCAGATCCAAGAGCCAAGTTAATGAGCCAATAGGGTCAAAATATTTGCCTCCTTTTTTGTTGTTGTTGTTATTGTTGATGTGTAATTGGAAATAATTGTTCCAAAATTGGAACAAACCTCAGCTTTGTGTTTATTCTCTGTATAATAGTCTGGCACTGGCACTGGCACGAACCACCCCTCTTTAATTTCTGAACCATGAAAACTGTGATCAAGAACAGAACAGCCATTGCTAACGTCAGTTTTAGCAACTAAAATTTATCAGCCATCCTCTAATAGAGACAAGAAAATTCATCAAGAAAACAGAGAAATCTTTATTACCTTCAACTATACTATGGATTGATGCCGATGATGATGATGACCAAAATTTGATACAGTAGTGTTATGGTTTGTTAAAGCGCATGCTTATATAGATAGGAAAAACATAAGTTACAATATTATAATACTAAAAAGATACTGTTAATAGTACTTAAACATGTAAAATTAATATTGAAAAAATAATAATAAAGAAACCCCAAATTAAATAAAATATAAATAGTTGCAACAGTTGAAAGGATGTGTAATGGGGTTTGAAAAAGATAAGGCTTTTTTTATCAGTTTGGTGGGTATTTGTAAGTGAGTTTATATTTATTTATATTTTGCAGATGGGGAGCATGAGATTTCAGAGAATTACAAATTTTATTATATTCATATGCATAATGAATGTTAACTAATTAATTATTTTAGATTTTAATAATGTGTAAGTGGGGGAAAAGCTCTGATTACCCTTTTTGGTTTTGATCATGCTATTCCATGCGCATTGTGAAGTTTCAGTAAATGAGCATCTTTTTGACAGTGCCACTTTCTCTCCTCTTGTTCTTCTTAAAGGCTAGCTAAAGCTTTTTTGCTAATCATAGTTTTAATCATGACCAAAAATTACTGTTTTCACTTTCTACTACACCCTCTTTTCTCTTTGTCAAAATGTATGTATATGGTGTCTACTGTCTAATACTAATAAATTTGCCCCATAATTAATTATAATTTGACTGCTTACTTACAATAGTGAAATAAATTTTCTTGGATCTATTTGGATTTTACTTTTCCTTCTCTGCCCCGGGATTTTCATAATTACTTATAGTATATATTATACCCTTTAATGTTTCTCTTTAATTTCTATGCATATATACATATCATCAACTAGAACATGTGGTTAATTTTTATTTGCTTGTCTTTTTCAAACAAAAGAGAATTATTTTATTAGATCTATCTTAAATTGCTAGTTATTAGATCTATCTTAAATTGCTAGAAATTTAATATATTTTAAATAAAATATCACATTCGCATCTTATAAATGAAAAAAAATAAATAGTCTTTTTTATTAGTCCACTAATTTTTAATTTAAATTTAATTTAAATTCAATAACTGTTGAATACCATATAATTTTAAAAAATAATAATAGTAATTTAGAATGCATCAAAATCAAGAATTGACTTATTATCTTATTATTAATTATCAAAGCAATTCTCAAATAAGATCTTAAATGAAGAATTTTTTCATTTAAAATAAATTCCAAATATATAATTAAATGGTTTGGTTTGATGACCAGATTAAGAAATTGACAGTACCATCTTTCTAGAACTCATACGTTTATTTGGTTACAGAAGTGAAAGAATATCTGATGTGAGAGTACAATTTACAACAGTATAAATTTATTCCAAAAAGAAACCTGAAAAGAAATTGCAGAGTACATCATAGGATTGCCATTTTGAACATAAAAACTAGTAGTGGGAATTTTAGGACATAAATATATGAAGTTGTTGACAGGCAAGCAAAGGCAGTCAGAGAAAGAGGTTATATAGCAATTTTCTTGTGGAATTTTGTTCCTACTTCTCTTCCTTTTTTTTTCAGTTTACTATTAAAATATTGATAGTGTTAAATACTAGAAAGAAAGAGAGAGGTATCTATCTGAGTTCTGAGTCCTTCCCACATGCACCCCATCATTACACAGCTCAGTGAATGTGTTCCCACAGTATATTTTTCCCTTCTTTTTCCCAACATTAACAACCTCTCATTGTGCCAATTAACAAGTATATAATCCAAGTGATTTTTTCACCTTTTTAAGTATAAATAGTGAGACGTCTGAGTTCAAATATTTTTATTTATTCGAGTTTTTATTAATTTAATAAGAATTATTAAAAATGAAAGGGTTGCATATTATTTCAGTATATTTATCATTTCATAAAAAATAAATTAAACTAATAATTTAATGACCAAATATTTTATTTTCAGTATAGAAAATTCATCGAATTTTTGCATTTAAAATATATTAAATTATTAAAATTTTAAACTCTAACAGTCTTTTGTCTTGAAAAATTTATAATATGTGTGTGTGTGTGTGTATAATTATAGATTTTACAAGAAGAAGAGATATATTTTTTATGCTAAATATCCTAATGAGACATATTGAAGTAAAAAAGGAAATACCCACCATGTATGATCCCAACCACACACATCCCCTTAGGCCTTAACAACAAGCACATAAAGTTAAAGAATATAGCAATAATTCATTTCCAAACAATTATTTAGATTTTTGCATATTGATTATGTAAAATTTAGAGAACAAATGAAATCACATGTAATTTTATCATTCTAAAAATTCTTACCTATATATATATTATGAATATGTTATTTTTTCATACATCCAAATTAAAACGTTAAAAAAATATTTTTAATTAATATAAATTTTATATTATTTTTTAATTTGTGCAATTATGACATTTAATTTTTTTTATCCTAATTAAGAATATTTTAATTTAAATTAATTATATAGAAATTATTAAAATATGATAGATTATAGAGTGAAATTTTTTTAAATTCTAGATCTCAATAATTAATTAATTATTCAAGGGAGGTTAAAATTCACTGTGACCATCACATCTAGACCGTTAATCAATATGAAGTGGGACCCTGCTTGACCCTTGGTTAAAATAAATAAAAATAGTGGTCCATTTTTCTCCCTATGAAATGTCAAAACTCAATTAATGCCATTTTTGGTTGTCTTCCTTCCAGCGTTATTTCAGCAATATCCTCTTAGGCTCTTAACCGTTTCTGAGCTGTCGGCTCCTCCTATTCTCTACACTTCGGCTCGGCTGAGCTGTATATTTTTTTAGTTAAGCGGTGATATGTTCGTGTGCGGTGGTCCCCACAATGAAACTTATGTAGGCCCCAATAACTCTCCGTGCTTGTGCTTCTATTATTGTTACTTGCCCACACGTGAACTCAACGCTCCTATTCACACGTGGCTTTCTGCAATTGGTCGGTCACCTGTTAGAGATAGCCGTCTCCCACATGGGGGAAATCAAAACGGTGGGGAAGAGCTTTAAGCTGGGACCATTTAAATGGAGCCTTTTTATTCTTCTCCCCCTGTTTTAATTTTCTTTCAACATTATCCTTCTCAGTCCTCATCTATATTATCCTTCATGTACATGTCTTGCACTTGATATATCTTATTTTTTTTCCTCCAATTTTATTTTTAATTTATCATTTTATTTTATTTAAGTTTTAATTTCCCACTCAAATCACCACTGGCAAATTTTAATAGTGGTGGTTTGGTAGAGGTGAAAAAAAATAAATTAATAAGAGAATAAAAAATAGGTTAACAGATTTTTTTATAATTTTTAATAATTTTTTTAAATAATAATAAATGCATATTTTTAATTAACTGATCTTTCATATTTTACTATGAATATTAATTAAATAATTTTAATATTTAAGATTATATATAAAAACATAATTTTGAGACATTAATTAAAATTTTAGAAAGGGTAATTAAAAAATAATGCTAATTACTCTCTATAATCCAATAGGAAGAATTTGTGTCTCCTAACAATGTTGAGGTGACCACCGAAATTAATCAATTTTCAACTTCAATTTAGTTATCAACATCAACAGCAAAGCAGTACAACGATGCCAATATCCTTTTTCAATTCCCTATATGTGTCATTTTCTTTCATACATCATGATAAGTATTATTTATTTTAACTAAAAATAATATCTATTTTAACCTTAATTAAATAAAATAATTAATTTTTATTTAATGATTAATTTATTTTATTTTTTTATATTTAATTTAAAAAAATATTTTTTATAATTAAATAAAATTTTAAGAATTAAATTATAATTTATCAATTATTTTTTAGTTCATGTAGAGCCTAAAGACTGAAGTTAAAGAAAGAAAGAGTACGAAATTATAAATTTCAATAATTTTAAAATTAAAATTATATTTCAAAAAATATTAAATATTAATGTGCAAGACTAAACGTGATAATTAAAATTATATCTTATTCCTACAATATATAAATTAATATCAAATTCGAATAAGATTGAGTTTGATTTCAATCAATTTGAATTTTATAAATATATGATTTTAAAATTAAATTTGATTAAATATCTCGATTTAATTTCAAATACAAAATCAACATATTTCTGGTAAATTTTGATAATTTTGAATTTTTAAAACTTTTTACAAGCTCTCCCTTTTCAATTCCGGATTTGTATTCTTTTCAATTCAACTTGAAACTGAAAACCTAGATTCTATTCAAGTGGACATATATGACCTAAATGATTGTAGGAATGTTATTAGTTTGCTTAATAGAAACGGTGATAATGATAAGGGAATATTACATAAATATATTGATTTTTTATTTTCTTTTTTAATTTTATAATTTTTTTATAAAATTTTTACTGTTTTTTATATATATTTGATATATGTGTTGTATATGTTTGGTATATATTTGATATATGTCATATTTTTTAAAAAAATATTTTTAAATATGCAGTATTTTTGAAAATATATTTTTAGATATGTAATATTTTTGAAAATTTTTTTTTCTAAAAAAAAAATTATTTTTTATTTTTTCAATATTTTAAAAAAAATCCCTAATGGTTATTTGGAAGCTCTTGGATGGTCCACGAAACATGAATAGGCATGGACATAACACGAAGTTTCAACTAAACTATGTTTGAAATATATTGGCAGCAAAACAGGTCGGCTAAAAAGGATCAGCCCAACCCCACAACATGGCCCAGTGCCAATAACTCGAAGTACAATCAAGTAATAAGAGAGTGTATTAAATTAAGAAAATTAATAATTTTTATAGATTTTTTTTAAGTAAAAGACTATAAGGTTTTATGAATTTATAACTTTCCAGAATTTATGATTTTATAAATAATTTTGGTAGACTTTTATTTTGTAAACATAAATAAATTTTTATAAATTTTGATTGATTTGTATTAATTATTTTGATAATTGCAAAAAATTAAAATTATTTATTTGGATTCATATTAATAGTAGATTGTTATTTTTAATAATAATATTTTTTTAAAAAATAAAAAATAAAAATAAAAAAAATAATGTTGCTAATGTAAATCTAGGTATATAATTTATACATATTTTCAAATGAATGGTTTTAAAAAATAAATTTATTATTTATAATAGTATTTTGGTTTGATTTAATTTAGTTCGATTTGTTTATTTATTATGTCAGCATATAAAAAATAAAAGTTATCCAAAATTATACAAAATTTTGAGAAAAAATAAACGAAAATTTTGAAAATATTTTGTTAGTACTAATACATAAAAAGTCATTCAAAATATTTAAAAATCTATTTTTTAAAAAGTCAATGATTTTTTGAATATCAGTATATTTTTAAAAACTCTATAAAAGTTTTAATTTAATATGTTAAAATATAAATCTCACATTGATTAAATAGAAAATGTTAAATGAGCACGTATATAATTAAACTCTCTAATCTCAATAATTAATTTTTAAAATTAGCATTTTTAACACTATATAAGTTCTCAATATTTATAATATAATATCATAGTAAAAAAAATGATACAATCCTATTAAATCATAATTTAGAATAAAATTTCAATCTTCTTTTTTTTTTTTTTTAAATTTCGTCTAGTGATGGATTTCTTTCAATTATTTTTTCATTTGTATTAGGCTTCTAATTTTATCCGTGATAAACTTTCAAATTTATGTTTTTGTTTGTATTGAGCTTTTAATTCAATCAATCTAATTCTTATTATAAATTTGCAATTGTCAACTGTAATTAATAAAATTATATTGACTCATTTATCACTTAAGGAGAGTTTTAAAATATTTTAATATCTAACTTTTGAGATTAACACTCCTAAAATTATTTAACTTCTAACATTTATAATAAAATACTCACTTTTTTAGAATATTTAAAAATTTCAATGGAATATCATCTTATTTTTATATAATTTTTAAAAATTTAAATTAAATACAATATAATTTTTTAAATTTATAAAAAATTTTAAAAATTTAATTTGAATATATGTCCTTAATTTATTTCACGCCCTTAATTTAAATTTTCTGTTCTGTTCATAGAATGTACCTCAAAACCGCATGTCGGCAAAAGTCAAGATAATGAACCCTAATTGTGAATTTGTAACTATCGCCACCTCCATCACCGTCGTGTTCGGAGAGGAATTTTTTTTTTTTTTTTTACAGTGACCGTGACTAATATCACAGTCGATAAATGCTGCAGGGGTATTAAATACTAAATTATTTCATGTACATGCATCATCATGAAAGAGATGGATTTGTCACATTCAATAGCTCTTACCCTCTTAGCCTCAACAACCAAAAGGGACCAATAGCCAATGGGGAGGGGATAGCAGAGGCCCTTATCACTTTCAAATGACGGGTAATTGTCCTTGCATTTTCTAGAACTGCCCAATATAAATCCTAGAATTCTTCAAGCTGGCTGCCCAGGGTGATGATACTGACTCCTACGTGTATAGGACACTAGGTCCACTTCATTATAATTTATTTATACGCATATATATCCAATTTGTAGTTACTAACTATTAACGGTCTGTTTGGATGAAGATTTTGTAAGGTAAATCAGAGTTTTATTTTAAGTTTGTATGCATTAAGATGTTATTTAATAGACACCAATAAATAATTTAGTTTAGTGATAGATGTATAAATAATATGAACAATAAATTTTAATTTGATTCTTCTTTTCTACTACTGAAAAAAAAAAAATATATGGAATTTTCTTAAACCTCTAAAAAGTCTGCAAATTTTTTTAATTTAATTTCAACTTATTAATTTATTAAATTTAGAATGCAAATTTTTATGTAGATTAAATTTATATTCTAATTAAAATATTTTTTTATTCTTTAATAAGATTGAAAAAAAATCTTTTTGATTTTCGATGAAATGAGAAGATAAAGAGATTGATCGATAAAAATCTCTTGTTCTTATTATAAAATCATAATTTTCAAATTTATATATATATAATAAAATAATAGTTTCAAACTTGAATCCCACTTCTCTATTGTTAAAGAAAACAAAAAAAAAATTATCTTATAAATAATAATACTTTTGTAACCATATAATATGAGAACTTACTTTAATTACTTTATCTTAGAAAATAAGATAATTGTTTATTTTAATTTATTCTCTTAAATCTTACTTCTGCAAATGTGTATCTTATGATAATTCCGTCCAAACAGATTATAAAGGCAAACTGTTGATTTTCTTCTCTTTCGGTTTCAGCCTTCACAAGCTGCCCCAAATTCAGCCTCAAATATGCACTTAAGCCTTTGGCCCTAAATTCTGATGCTAAGCAAATTTTAGGCTTCATTCACAAAATCTCCCGAAGTTGATAGGCTGAGCTTCCACGCTTTAGCAAGACCACTACAAAACCCAAATAGGCATTTCTGTTTGGTATTGCTACCAGGCCAAACCTATGGATGCATTATTGGACCTAACTGAGGCCTATGAATTTCTATAATAGATGCATTTAGGCCGGTTCTTCCTTATCTTAAGCAAACAGTCTTCTTTATTTATGTGATTCTTCTGTCAAAATATATGAATAATAAAACTATTAAGCTAGTAACCCAATAATCATAGTCAAATTTTTATGGGTGGAGCTCCAATAGCTAATTGGTGACCGTAACAAATTTACACCACCTAATTAAGAAGCCTTTTCAATTATTACAATTAGTCAGTTTGGTCGTACTACCAATTTTCTAATGAAATCATTCGTCGGATGAATTGGGCCTTTGGACCCAAAGAGATAGGCCACACTAACATGGGCAGAATTTGCCGACCAATGAGCTATTCAAATAGACCAATTTCACGAATTGAACCAAATCTACCTAATTAATTGTTTGATTTTCGTTTTAAATTCAAATTGATTTAAATTATGAAAAATAATTAACTTTTAGTGATATTTAATATAGATTTCTAAAAATTAAACTAAACAAGTTGATTATTTATAGACTATACTACTAATGTACTTTTGTATTTCTATATTATCATATATTTTGGTATAGCTTCTGTATATATATATATATATATAAAGAAACATGTAGTTTATTATTCACCTATATTATAGGTGTAAATAGTTCGCCTTTATTAAAATTAAAAAAGAAGATAAATTGAGTACCATGTACAAAATTTAATATGTAATATTGGTTGAATTGTTGTCACCTTCATTAATAATAAAATTCTAATTTTTTATTAAAATAATAAAATTTTCTTAATTTTCATATTTTAGTCTAAATCTTTTGTTTTTTTATATTTTATATTTTTTTTATATATTATATTATTTATAAAAAAATATTAATTGTCAAAATATTTTAAAAAATACGTGATGAAACGAATGATGAGACATATAAGAAAATAAAAAATTTAAATTATTAATACTGAGTATAAATAAAATCAAATAATTATTATTTTCAAAATATTTATGAAAAATATTAAATAAAAATTATTACTTTATTTAAATTAATTTTTTTAAATTTTTGTAAAAATAGAAATAAATATATTTTTTCAAATGGAGGAAGTATTAATAGATAATAATTTAAAATTTTCGATTAACTTAATACTGAGTGCATGTTAATATATATATATCTAAAACAATATATATTAATAAAAATTATTATTTGAAAATTGAATATGAGAAACCTCAAATGCATTTTAAAAACATTGATAATTGATAATATATATACCCATGATTTACTAAATTATAAAATAACAATAATGATCACGTGCGATTAATTAATTAATTAATCAATTAATAATAATAATTAACACGCAAATCAAAACACAATCTTTGTTTCCTAAAATGAGATTGGCATAAAGCAACCTCACGCGCATTTAAATGCAGTAAAAAGTCAAAAAACCAACTCTGCAGCTGTACCACCGGTTTCGTTAATCTATTGGTTTTGATTATATAGAGCGTGGATTCACGCTCTGACATGAACGTGGTTAAGAATTCCACCTCCTTAAACACTTTTAGCTCACTGAACGCTATTTTTAACGTATTTTTAGTTAAAAATTGGCCAGATTTTTGGAAAGAAAACAACATGTGGTTATATACCAAACTTGAGCTCGCTAATCACTCACGTGTGAGAAAGACTCAGTCTTCTACTCTTTTTATTCACTCAACCATTTTTCTTGCATTTGTCTCGCTAATTGATAACTGTATGTTTTTTTTTTAACAATTCTCACCTATTTTTAGTTTGCAAATGCCAAACCTTCAAGTCAACTATCACATGAAAATTTATGATTTTTTATTTATTTAAAAAGAATCTTTAGATTGTAAGTTCATGTTTTTAGTATTAAAGTAGTGTTACAGATCAGTTTTTGCAGTCCACCCTTTTAGTTCCATGCGATATTATTAGCTCAATTATAAAAGTTTTAGTAGGAAATATAATGCTATTTATTTATTTAGGATATTATATTTTGGGATAGTATTGTCTGGCCTATCTGAATTTGCAATATCTAAATTGTAGGCACTGTAAAAGGCAGAACTGGAGAGGATGTGTGTTAGGATTGGGCAAATTTTGAATTCTATCCGGTTGGGGGACCTACAGAAGTCCTTGTCTTCTTTGTTATTGTAGTTTATGGGCTTTTGTGCCTCTTTTTGGGGTTAGATCCTCTCTTGTGGAATTCCTAGGCGACCCACTTTCTCTAGCCGAATCTATCT
Organism: Aleurites moluccanus; assembly: GCA_948193065.1. Taxonomy (NCBI): domain Eukaryota; kingdom Viridiplantae; phylum Streptophyta; class Magnoliopsida; order Malpighiales; family Euphorbiaceae; genus Aleurites; species Aleurites moluccanus. The sequence goes on along the minus strand of CANXYC011268880.1, from coordinate 4,515 downwards.
TTTGCCACATATTATCTGTTGATTCCATCTCCACTTTCTTTTGTATTTTTTAATCTTCTTTCATTACAATCGTTTTTCCCTTTTCGCCTCATCATCCATCTGCATTGCTTTAAGTAATGTCATGTTTTCGTGTTGTTGGTACCTGAATTTCAGGTTCAAGTTTGGTTTTTTTGAGGTGGGTTGATTGTGGGTACTTGTAAAATTGAGGTAATATCATCTGGGTTGTTCATTTTTAGTACAGGGATTTGATTTTCTCAGGTTGGTTGCTGTTGGGTGCTTGCAAGTTTGTGGCTTTGTCAATATTTTTTCATGTGCTCCAATTGTTTGTTTACGGTTTTCAATCAGGAGGAGGTTTACTTTTTTGAGATGGGTTTATCTTCACTGTTTGCAAAATTATTAAGCAAGTGGCTACTTTTGCTATCTGGGTAGGCCTGCTTTTGTTTTTTGATGGATTAATTTATTGGAAAATTCTATCATCTCTCTTTTGAAGTTGGTCTGTCTTGAATGCTTGTATAATAGAGTGAATTCTGCGGAAAAGTAACTGATTTTGCTATCTGAGTATGCATGTCCTTTGGTTTTTGATGGTTGCATTTATCCAAAATTGCTATTGATTCTCAAGTTCTATTTCCTTGTTGAGGATTTTGAATTGTTCATTTGGGTAGGCATTCCTTTTATGCTGAAATTTGCCCCAAAAGGATGGTAATTGGTTCTTGTTGTCAATTTTTGGAAATAAATTTTTCTGAGTGGAATTTGTGGTGAAGAAAGAGATAGGGAGAATGAGAAGGCCAAAAGATGAGGAAAAAGTGACAAGTCCTATGTTTCCTAGGCTTCATGTGAACGATACAGAGAAAGGAGGGCCAAGGGCACCTCCAAGGAATAAGATGGCTCTATATGAACAACTCAGTATCCCTTCTCAAAGGTTTAGTTCTGGATCAGTATCCGTGTTGCCTCTTCCACCTAACAATGGAAACAAGTTGGAAATGTCCTCAAGCCAGGTGAGTTCGATAATTCAACCTTTTTTTTATTTACACATATGGCCTATCACCCCCTCTCGCTATCTCCCTCCCTCTCCCTCCTACTTGAATTGGTCTTGTTTTAGTTTGGCATATTGTTAATGAACATGCCTTTTTTTTTTGGTTCCTTGATTAGTTTATTAGCGGTGACCATCTTTTGGATTCAGATTGATTTGGAACATGCACAGGATCTGACATAGATCATGTGTAATACATGGAATGGGCTCTTTAATTAAGCAAGGCACCTAATGAGTCTGTTTATATCCTTTGTTACAATGCCAACTAATCTTGGAACAATATTGTCATCCTTTTAGTTTATCCACATACTCTCGGAATAGTTTTGTTCTTGATATAAAATAAAGCATGCTGCTTTGGGAAGTATAAAGTCTGTGGATTAGTTTTGCATATTTCCTGGGTTTGGGTTGTGGGATCTTTTGAGCAGTTCTCTTCGCAAACATTTGAGACTTCATTTTTTTTTTTAATCAAGAGGGGGAGGGAGAGGCAGAGGTTGAAACTCCCTGATTGCCTGCAGTCTGGTGCAGTTAACTGACTGCTGAGCTACTGCTGATTTTATTTTATTGAAAAATGGCTCTTTGGTTTCATATATTTTGAGCTTCCTTACTTCTTTTCCATCTTTTGCCTTTGGATTATGAGTTTTCATTCTGATTTGCTCTATGGTTTTGTGTATTATGATTAGGGTTTTCAATAATGGTTTCGGAATAAGAAACCGTGTAACGAAATCAGATTGAGTCGGACCATGTCGGATTGAATCGGTTGCCAATATCGTGATAATTTTTTGAAAATTTGCAAAATGACTCGAGTAAATATTAAGCAAATACTTCAATCAAATATCATTGTAACGCTGTGTGTTTGATAATTTAAGTGACAAATGTATGATAAAAAAATCATTTATTGTAAAATTTGTTTAAAAAAATATATAATTTTCAATCACCTGTACCTAACAGTAAATATCCTATCAGCAGACTAAAAATCCAATATGTTAACCGACGATACATAACGTATCGGCCGATATTTAAGACCATGATTATGAGTTTTCAGTAATACTTCTTTTTTATCTTTTGCTGTTGGATTACAAGTGATTTTATTCACAGGGTGATGATTTTGAAGGAGGCGTTTTTACCACATTCTGCAACTCCCCTGCATCTTTACATTCTGAGAAGCCTTTTTGTCATTCCTTTGGTGGAGTTAAGTTAAGCACCAAGATGCCAAGCCAAGAAAGGAAATCCATGAATTCCACAAATGACCGACATTCGAAAACCACACAGCCATTGTCATCAAGTGCTAACAGCAATTCATTTCAATTGCACAATTTCTCCAACTTCAGTAACTTCTCATTGAAGAAGTTTGGAGAGGAAAAAAATTTTACAGTTCCTAGCTGTTTCCAGTCAGGAGCAGTTTTGCAATGTAACAGTAGTCAACACAGCAAAGATCAAGATAATCTACCTTGCTGGAACTTGAGATTCTCAATGCATTTTCAAAATGTTTCTGAAAAGCAGATGAAAGGGACTGGCTCCATAGGTCTCAAGGCAAGAGAGTCTATGAGGAACCGAACTGTAGAGAACATAAAAATATCTGAGGCCTTTCAGGATCCTATGGCACGATCTGCTTTAGTCCCATCAATTCAAGATAAAACTTCAGCTGGTGCATCTTCAAGCCCATCGAGCAAAGTTAAAAGCACTGAATCATTGAAGCGAACCCATCCATTGTCAAATCAGGAGCATAGAAGCAGTTCAGGGGATGTCTTGAAAGGCTTACATGCCACAAATGCACGGTTAAATCAAAATTTTGTACCAATGCAAGATAAGACAGTCCATAAAGATAACTTTTTGGTGAAATCTGCTGGAGGCATAAGTAAGGACATTGTTTCCAAGGTGAGACATGAATCATGTTCTAGGTTGTCGCTTGGAGATGATAACAGAAGCCATAATGAGATTGAGAATGGCAGCAGAAACCATAAAGTTAAACAACATGGGTCTTTGCAAGTGGGAGATGTTAAAAGACGTGATGATGTCTCAGAATCTTCCATGTTGGACTCTACATCTGCTTTGGATTTAACTCCTGATGATGTTGTAAGAGTAATAGGTGAGAAACAATTTTGGAAGGCAAGAAGAGCTATTATCAAGTAAGTATATATTCTAGTTGTTGCTATTTCCATAAGTTGCAGGATATCAACATAGAACTTGTGGAATTTTGATTTAATTTATGAAATTGATGCATTTCTTGGTATCCACATTTCATCCAAATTATTTTAGTTATTCATCATATATGTACTGATTCATCCAGTGCTCTTTGGATTAATTTCCATAGCAATTAAGGGAGACCATTTTTTAGTTGGTCATTTAATCCAAGTTAAAATTCTCTCATTAGCATTGCCAGCTTAATTCACTCTTTGGTATTGGCATTTATGACTTTCAGCTTTCAACATCTTCAGCAGTCAAATGTCAGTATATTGTTTGTTTCTTTTTAAATGAGAAGCTTCTCTTCAAATTTACTAATCAATGCTGTTCCATAACTTTCATTATGATTGAGTAAGCTTTGCTCTTTTCTCATGCTTTTTTTTTTCCTCGACTTCTTTAGTATCAACCTCCTATTTTTTTGCCTAAATTATGTTATGGTTTGCATTTGCATTACTAGGAGGTATGAATTCTTAGTACAAGTTCTAGGTGAGAGGTTCTGGCTGATTTCACCTGGCAGGAAGGAGTTTTACTCTGTCTCTAATGAATTGAGGTCTGCATTGTTGTTGGGATATCATGTGTTCACTGGCACACAGATTTAGTTGTTGATATTTACTCCCTCTCGAGATGAGTCTTTAATAAATTTAATAAAGAAATAGAATTTATATTATAGGAGGAAGCCATCTAGCAAGGATTTCAATGTAGCCATATATGATAATCTCTATAATGTGATTTTATTCTGACTTTTATCTGAAGCATCCAATATTTTAATTGGTATGTGCTCCTTTTTCTATTGAACAATATTAGTGTTTGACCCAGCTTTCTTATTGTTGTTTTCAGTCAACAAAGAGTATTCACAGTGCAAGTATTTGAATTACATAGGCTCATAGAGGTAAGCTGGACTGCCAGATCAATTTGGTATCCTTTTTTTTTGCCATGAGATATGCATATGATTTCTTTTCTTTATTTCTTGCTTCTCTCTGGAAGAGAACCTACTGCTTGATGCTGATATGGAACAGGTGCAAAAGTCAATTGCTGGATCACTGGAGCTACTGCTTGAAGATAACATTTATGTTGGAAAAGCTTCAATAAAGTTGTCTCCAGCGAGGAAAGTTGCATCAGAGAATGCTATAGAACAACCACCACTGACTGATAAACCAAAAGATATTTTTCAGAAGCCATATTCCAATACCGAATTTGCTGACGAGAATGCTGTTGGGAAGCTTCCCCTCCCTTCTATTAACAATGAAACCAGTAAAGGACTACGTACTCAAGGATCAAATTACGTGTCTCATTCAGAAGGTGCA
>CANXYC011268734.1:0-10965 GCA_948193065.1 Aleurites moluccanus | reverse complement strand
ATCAAAATCAATATCAAACCCAAGAGGTCCAACAATCTCCCCCTTTTTAATGATAACAAAACCATACATACAAGTATTTAGGAATCATGCAAAAAAAACTCAGTTAATTTTTTGCAAATATACACCTGTATAACTTCTTCTCTTTTTTGATATCAATAAAAAGATTTTGCACTTCCCCTTTGAAATTGAATTACTCAACACATAAAGGGGTGCACATAATTTCTCCCCTATAATAAATAAAAAATATTCAAGGGGTACACAAGGGATTATCAAAGTAAAAATATATTTTCAAAACATATTTAAGCAATTTAAACCTGCCATCAATCAATTTCATAACATATCTATTATTTAAATTGCAAAAGGGGTAAGAGGTAATATTTGTTTACCTCTCATGCTCTCTTCCATTGTGGCTTTCTACTATTGCTCTATAGGTAGTGCCTTTTATCATATGACCTCTTCATATTGTTGAATGCTTTATAACCTTTGGTGCATGGTCTATGTGCCATTCCATTTCCATATGCTTCATATGCATAGGCTTTTTTTTGCACCATTTCTCCTATGTAGAGGTTGATAGACCATTTTTATTCCATCATTCTTCTTTAAAAATTTATGCATAGAAAAAGTAGAAGAATGTATTTTTGATACCCTTTTTTCTTTGGGTCTATAGAGGTTAGCATTAAGAATAATTAAATTAATATAACATAGATGCAATTTTCTAACATGACATCTATATTTCATGTGATCAACTTTACTATAATAATGACACCTCATATTTTGATGATAAGCAATGAGTAGACAATATGAATATATTGGATTATAGTAACTGATATGATATTAATTTAAGTATGAATAGGATTAACTAATTACTGAAATATACAGAGAATTGTAGAGTGTGACACTCAAGAATTTTTGAACCTCAACTGGGTCACTTTTGTGACACTGTCCTGGAAAATACCGGTGTTAATTACACTGCTCGGGGAAATAGTAGTCCGGTTGATTTAGGAATTTCTTACTCAGACCAGGGGTAAAGAGTGATCTATATTTATATGAATTTTTGGTGAAAAGAAAGAGTTGAAAAATATCTTGGAACACTGAAAATTAATAGAGTGGCAAGAATGGAAATTAAAGGCAATATTAGGGGTATTTTTGGAACCGGGTGGTCTAGGATACAGAATCGGGCCCAAAGTATTTTGAAATAATAAAATAGCCCAAAATAAGGTATTTCACTCCCCACACTTGAGATTGGATCTAAACATAATAGATAGAATAAATTATAGAAAGTTTCGGGGTCAAAATGCAATTAAGAAAAATTTTGGGCCATAGTGCAATTAAACAAAGTTGTGGGACCCACCCATTTACACCAAAATTCTAGAAAGGGAGCATGTGGTGGCCGACCATGATGTTGGAGGGAGATTTTTAATATAGATTTTTACTTAATATTCTTAGAAATTGGACAAATGTCCATTATTCTAGAAAATTCTACTTTTCTATTCATTTCTTTATAAGTTGGCTTTAGTGTATATATAAAGAGAAGGAATATATGGCCATTTGATACCATTAGGATGGACTATATAGAAGAAAACAACTAAAAAATTTGTTCCAATCCTTCCAAAGAAACCAACCAAGTAGATAGAGAATTGATGGAGGAAAAGAAGATCAAGGAAAAATTGATGAAAGATTTAGTATTCAAGTTATTTGGTGGAATAAAAAGAGGAGGAATTCAAATATTTAACTTAAGGTATGATTCTTAAACTTCAGTTTTTAATTTAATTTAAGAGTTCTATAGTTTGATTTGGTAAATATTTGATCTAAATGAGCTAAAAGTGTAAAGAAAGAATTAGGGTTTAAAGGGGATTATGAATCTATTTTAAGGCAGAAGATTTTAGCTGAAATTTCAAATTTTTAATATATGAATTTGAGGATGGACCATGAAAGATATAGATAAATATATTAATTTGATTTCTGAAAAAGGAATTGATGAAATTCAAAGTGAGGAGAGAGTAATTGAACAAAAAGCTTGACTGATCATAATTAGGTTTTCTAAAATTTTGCTACTGTGTTTTAATTTTTTAGAATGATAGAGATAGAACTAGAAGAAATTTTAAACATGAAAAGTGTTCCTTTATATTTTATATAGAAACTTGTAAAATTTTTTTGCAATTGGATTTGTGGTTTAAGAGATATTAAACCATAAGTATAATCTGTCCGAATTGGCTAATAAATAGAATATAGACTACTGATTTATATTAATATGAGGATATTAGACTCTGAATTAAGAAAAGTCATAAACATAAAAAATGTTTATTTATACATAATATAAATTTGTGTAAAATGGTTTTGTAATTGGATAAACATGGAATTAATTATAGGCATTGAAACATGGTCTATTTGAATAGATATTTCAGGACAATAGTTTAAATTTGAAAATTCATTAATAATTGTACACTAAGCCAAATATTCTGAAATTTGAATATGTTATAATATCTTATGTCTAGAGTAATTAGGAAAAAGAATCAAAGTAATTTAATTAGTATAGATTATGTTATGGGCTAAAAAGTAGAGATTGCCATATTAGAGTTACAGGACAGAATGCAGGGCAACAGGGCTGGTTATAAAGCTAAGTTTAAACTAACATTATAAATTGTGTAATAATGAAAATAAGGTGAATTTTGGATATGTTAAAACTTGATATGTCTAGTTTAAGTAAGAAAAATAAATAAAGCATTTGGATAAATGTAGAGAGAGATATGACTAATGAAACATAGGCTGTCAGTAAAAGTTCTTTATAGGAAAAACCTAAAACTTGAAAAATTGAGAATTTTTCTTTAATATAAGTATAAAAAATGTAATTTTATGTTAAATATTATCTAAATTGAAATTAATTGGATATGTAGAATCAAGAATGAATAAGAGACGTGATGGGTACTATAAGAGATAAGGCAAAGAATCAATGATAAAGGAAAAAGGAAATGTATAAGTCATAAGCTAAGGTGAGTAATGTATATATTATTATGCATATCTATATCTTAATTTGCTGACCCAATGAATATGTTTCCTTCTTGATTAAATACCACTTTGCTATTGTTAATCATCCTTTGATTATTATTGGTATTGAAATACCTATTGTATTTGATTGATCATGTACCCAAAGGATCCCAAAAGTAAGTACACAAAATGTTTAACCGTATACCATGATATTTATTGTTGAGTTGCTACCTTTATACCAAATAAGGAAACCGTCACATGTTCATCGAAATGTATTGACATCGATTGTTAAGTAAGCTCATGTATAGCAATTAAATGCCATTGTATCGTAATGTTTTTAATGAATACTTGATATTGCTATTGAAATCCATTGGCCTACTAATAAGTGGATTTGACAGAGCTTCCTTATCGACGGGGGTAGCGATTAAATACCGTCGGCAATGTGCATATTGATTTACATGGAACCCTAGCTGGGAAGGGTTAATTATCCTAGCCATAGGGCCTGATCAACCTTATGTACATGATATGAGATTGATATAAATTATACATGTTCATGGCCCATTATCTGTCTTTTCTACATATTTCTACATGTAATACTTATGACACCCTTATCTTATATTGCCTACCTTGATATTCATTTCCTTACCCAATGTTATTTATCATTATTTATCATAGATATCATTATTACCTGTTTCAAATTCCAAAAGGCATTTGGTGTGCAATTAATTAACTTTTGACATGCAAATTTGATATACTAATATCCTTCATTTTACTTATTGACACTTGACTTTCATTGTTTTATTTAGTTATCATATGTCGATATCACATGTATAATAATGTATATATGCTCACTGAGTATTTTTATACTCACCATATAATGGTTTATAATTTTTATAGGAATAAGATAGAGAAGGCTGATTTCAAGTCCATTTCTTTTCTGACTTGGGACATTAAGTACATCGAGGTAGAATTTTATTCACTAAAGGTCATAAGTGTCAAATCTTAGAACTCCATAGTGCAGTGTATAGTTAGGTGATTAAATATTATAATGATGTATAAATAGTGAAATAATTGACATTGAAATGGCATTAAAAATATAATGTGATTTACTATTTAAGCTTAGTAGTGAATGGCTATAATGTGTAATTCTTAAAGATTGATTATGATAATGATAGTGAAATGATAAAGATAGTGATACTGAAATTGCTAAAATAAAATTTTCATGTCATGAAAGAGATTCAGAAGTACCATGTATGTCTGTGTGAACTGTGAAGTTGAGAGTATAAGGATGGCAAATTATTGAAGTGCATTCTTATTTCAGGTTGTGAAATTGTAAATATAATTTGGGAATAAGGTTTAAATTACAAAGGAAATTCTGACAAAATTTTTGAAAAATTTACAAGTAAATAATAGAATTTAAACATTAATGAATGGGTTAAAAGTGAATGATTGATAACTGGATTGTTAGTGGGTTCTATGGGTTTTCGGTGACCTTAGGTCTACCTATACCCAAGGACCGTCGTGTTTCAAAAGTGGAACATGACAGATGAACATCATTTCTTAGTCTAAATTTAGGTTTTGGCTTATGTTATGGTCTTGGTCTAGTGTATGCAAATGAAGGCCTTTTTTTACCCCATGCCTTAGGCATATCATTTTTAGGTCTTATGACCTTATGTGGAGACATATATGGCACATATGAAGTGGAGCTAGATGCCTTAACAAAAGTGATTTTAGAGGTGGATGACTTACCACCTTCACTATATCTAAGTCCAAACTTATTAGTTGGACACTTTTGAGATTCAAGAATCTCATCTAACTTATCTTTGCCTTTGCAAAGTTTGGATATAGACTCATCATGAGTAGCTAATTTATCCTTCAAATTTTTATTTTCATTACAAATATCATCAAGACTTTGAGTCTTTTGAAGGATAATATTTTCTAACTCACTTTTGGAGGCCTTTAAAGTAACACTCTCATCAATATAGCCATCAAATGCATTCAAAACATCATTTATCATTGTTTTCAAATTATCATATTTACTTTGTAATTTATGATACTTTGAAGGCAATGATTCCAAAATATGTATAACATCATCATTATTAGTGAAGTTATAATTACTTACCTCACTAAAAGATGTGCCATCATCAAAAGCCATTAAGCAAAGATTGACCTCCTCATCCTTACTTGCTTTCGCATCATCATCCGATTCACTTGAATCATCCCAAATGGCCGCTAAAGCTTTCTTCTTATAATTCTTCTTATTTTGTAGCCTTGGATTATCATATTTAATGTGATCATACTTGTCACGTTCGAAGCACTTCACTTGATTGCTTCTATGTTCTTGCTTCTCATATGGCTTTTTTGCTTCTAAGAATTAAATTCCTTATTTTTAGTGTGAGCATAGCCATATCTCCATCATCTTCCTCCTCATCACTTTCACTTATAGATGTCTCCTTTGAAGTGATGAAAACCAACTTCATGTTCTTTTCTTCAACTTTTCCTTGAGATAAGGTGATCTCATGAGTAAGTAATTTACCCATCAAATTATCGGTTGGAAGAATACTTAAGTCATTGGCCTCTTCAATGGAAGTGACTCTAGCTTCCCAATCCTTCTTAGGGAGAACTTTAAGGATTTTGCAATTTATCTCCTCAAGAGAGTAAGTCTTCCCTAGCTTCCTCATTTGATTAACAATCACCATGAGGTGATTGTACATTTCGAACACACTTTCATTACGTTGCATTTGGAATAGCTCATATTCATGAGTAAGAATTTGAATTTTCTTACCTTTTACTTGATTTGTGCATGAGTAAGAATTTGAATTTTCTTACCTTTTACTTGATTTGTGCCTTCATGAGTGTTTTCCAATGTATCCCAAATTTACTTGGTCAAAACACAATGGAAGATCTTTCCATATTCTTCTCTACTCAATGAACAATAGAGAGTGTGCATTACTTTTCGGTTTCTCCCATTTGCATTCTTTTTGGCAACCGTCCATTCGCTTTTAGGCTTCATAATCACAATCTCATCCATAATTTTTGTAGGAACCGCATGCCCTTCTTCAACCATATCCCACAAATCAATGCCATCATTATCCATGAATATTTCCATACTATTTTTCCAATATGGATAGTCGGTACCATCAAAATATGGTGGTCTAATGGTTGAACCTCCTTCAATGATATCTAATCTTCTAGTTGCCATGATCTTTGTTCCAAGATAGTTAAATCTTTGAAAAATGTGAAAACAAAGCTCTAATACCAATTGAAAGTCCCTTTGGCGACAAAAAGGGGGGTGAATTGGTTGGAATGGCAAATTAAAAATTAATAAGATGAAAGAAGGAAGACAAAATCAAATACAAGAATTTTATAGTGGTTCGGCCAACACTTGCCTACATCCACTCCTCAAGATCACACTTGAGTATTTTACTTGATCCTTTTGCGGGTGAACGATCAAACCCAAGTGTTTAGACTCACACTTAAACCTTACAAAGTGTTTTCAAAGGCTCACACTTTAAACCTTCACAAGTGTTTTATCAAGGGCTCACACTCAAATCTATACAAGTGTTTTACTAATGCTCACACTTAAGCCCTTAAGAATTACAAGAGATGAGAAGAAGAAAAATACCCTTTAACTTTTTTTCAACTCTCAAACAATTAATGAGTCTTAACCAACTCAAAGATTTAGAACTAATAGCTCACAAAAATGTTTTTACAATAAATAAGCTTTTCAAGCCATAAATATGAATGATTTCGGGCAATAGCTCAATAATAAGTTTTTAATTGTTATTCTCTTTATTTTAAGCTTCCCACCAACTCATATTTATAGCCTTGAATGAAATATAATCATTATGCTTCTTAAATTCCTTTTGATAGCTTTTCCAACGGCTAGTTTTTAAGTGTGATTTTTTAGAGTAACGGGCGCTACACAAAAATAGCGGGGGCTACTTAGTTAAGTAGCGGGTGCTATATCCTTAGCAATGGGGGCTACACTTTTAGACTCAAGCTATTGGATCTTCTAGATTGAATGTAACGACTGTGAATAATAAGTAGCGGCTGCTACTTACTGAATAGTGGACGCTACATCAAAGTAGCGGGCGCTACTCTTTTGTGCACTTTGACCCTAAGGTTCTGTGAATACTAAGTAGTGGCTGCGACTTACTTAGTAGCGAGTGCTACTTACTTAGTAGTGGTTGCTACTTTCCTTCAACCTACAACTTGAATTCTAATTTGTTGCATTTCTCAAATATGTTCCCCCTTAGCATATGCACTCTATCAAATTGTGTTAAACCTATGAATAATCATTGGTCATGATTTCTCATGCCTTGATAAACTTAAACAAATTTGTCAGCATAATTAATATATTGATATGTTTTGTTATCATCAAAATCAACATCAAACTCAAGGGGTCCAACAGGGCTTTTAAAGGGTCCTTAGAGGGAGTGGCAATGAGGTGGTTTGATAACTTGATTGAAGGGAGTATTAACTCATTAAGACAAATTGCTGAAATGTTCATGCATAGATTTGCCTCTAGCATCCCATGGAGAGGAGAACATAGACCTTTAAGACTGTGATACATTAAGAGACTATATGGCACGGTTTAATAGAGAAGTTTTAAAATCATAGAACTTGACCAAGTGAGGGAAATCAAGGACTTCCAATATGATACTACTCATCATGAAGCATTAAGGTGTCTGCTTCATTGTCGGTATCGATTTTCTACAACTTATGTATTTATTCAGGTATGATTTTCCTATTATTAAATGGGGTGTTTTTGTACTTAAAATGAAAAAATTTTAGGGTATTACATCTAGTTGGACCTAATAAATCAATATGAAAAAGTTAAAGTGGTCTAAAAGTTGAAATAACATTTTTGGATTTGAAAGAACTTCTGAAGTGTTTGCCTTTAGCATATGCATCATGTCACGACCCAGAAAATGGGCGTGATGATCCTAAGATGTGGATATAGTCAGTGACGACCAACACCCGTAGAACCCCTGTAATATCAGAATACTATCTTGTAATAATCATATTTAATATTCATTTATATTCACAATCTCATTTTATAACATCATATCATCCATATTGTTCCATTTTTAAGTCCATCTTAATCAAAATAAACTATTTATATTGACAGTCCAAAATAGCATTTTATCATTTTTTTCCATTATTAAAATTATCTACAATCCATTTATTGATAAAAACTATGGAGTATACCATATTAAAACCAAAAGACATAAGTATCATATATTTACATAATAAAAAATAGATAGCAGTTTTTCAAAGAAGAGATTGGAACCGCACTATTGCTCAGAACCTGAAAATGTTAAACCACAAATTGAGTGAGTATAAAATACTCAGTGAACTCACTATATACCAAATTACATATAGAAAGGTGATAGGTAAGGAATACAAAATTTAATAATCAAGGATCAAGGTTATGCACACCAATGCTCACAAGGAAATATTTCAGGTGAATAGAAAGGAAACAATACCATTAATATAGCAGTAAATATAACTGGGTCTCAACAAGAATCAGATGTGGGTTCGTGTATGCATAAGACGGATATAAGGGGTCTGTAACTGTAGTAGAGATCCACTGTGTACATAAGGTGGGCCGAACATTATAGTTGAGACAAGTCTCTTCCCATCTAGGGTCCTGGACAATTAGCCTTGTCCAGTAGGCCACTGTGCACAATGCTGATGGTTTTCTCCCTACTACCCCATCAGTATAGTAGTTCTATAAATTACACACATATATGATAACAAATATAATACAAGATGTGACGTAGCAGAAGCCTTTTAAGAGTCTGTTGATTCTAAATGAATACCAGACTAATAGGCATTAAAGTTCATTGATTCAAAAAAGAATGCCGAAAATTGGAAGAAGCAACTTTCAAACTGAAATGTTATTTTTAATTCAAATCCAAGCTGCTTTAACCCTAAGGCTTACATGACTGTTTATAGAGAATAATCTCTAGAAAACCCTAATTGTCTAATATGATAATTTATTCCAAAAAGAAAATAAATCACCATATTTACATAAATAGAAAATTAAAATATTACAAAGACAATGCCTTAAAAGGTGCCCTAAATCAGATTTCCTATTAAAAACAAATAAGGAAACAAAAGTTATAAAAAATGAATAAAAACCCTAAATTGCCAAAATGGTAGCCTAGATGAAGGAATTTGGCCAAAATATGCCGTCAATCATCGCCAAAGGCCCATTAGATTAGGCCTATATCAAGCCCAAAACTAAACACCTCCAGTGACCCACTTCTTTGACTTTGACCCTTTTGCATGGTCAAACTGGCCCATAAACTTCAGGGTTTGAAGGTCTACATCAAGATGTCAATAAACCAGTTTCCATATTCAGTATCCAATGATAAGACAATATACCGTATTGACAGTCTGTGATAAAGAACATAAGAGTTTAACTATCTGTTAGTGTGATATCATTAATGGCTAATAAATAAATTCAAGAAAACATGTATAAATCAAGTATCAACATATCAACTCATAGCCATTACCACCATTTCCATTGGCTAGCCAATGTTGCTGATGACAATGGCATTGGGCTTAGGAAATTAGCATAAGATATCAAAGTTTCATTTAGGACTTTCATCGAACATATGGTGTGCATAGGTTTGAACATCATTTAGTGAGTAATGGGTGCATTATTGCCAAAGACCAAATGTCACAACCCGTTTCCAGATCGCGACGATCCTAGGATGTAGGAGATGCCAATGGCGACCGGTACCTGTAGAACCCAGTATCTCATACATAATCTATAACCATCAATTAATTATTCATTTTACTTAATTACTATTAATTCTGTCATTCTGCAATTCTTTCGCAATCTAGTGCAGTTGGCTGTAATAATCTTCATCACATATCACATTAGCATTATATGCCATAAAACATCATCATATATATACAGATACATGTTCATATCCTAACTAACCCATACATATCCCATGGATCAGCTAGAACATGAACACCAAAATTACAGAATTCAAAATAATTACATAGATGACAAAAGACGGCAGAAATCCATAGAGAGTCTGAACATGGGATTCTGCTACCTACTCAGCACCTGAAATGGGTAAACAGAGAAATGGGTGAGTATATAAGATAATCAGTGAATCTATATGCATCACCAATAAATATAATTGGGTAACAGATGGAACAATGATATCAATAGGTCAATATGAACAGTTTACAGAAATAACAAATAGTGACAGAATAGTCAATAAGCATATCATAGGTTCAGTATAATATGGAAAGATAGATAAAGGGCCAGTACAGTATGGACTATATGTAAACATACGGTCTCTAGTAATATTAGTATCAGTAAGCATAAAAATGATAAGGTCTTATGGCCAGGACTATAACCCTTCCCATCTAGTGCATCAGTAAATCAATGTGCAAATTGCCGACAGTATGTATCCACGACCCTGTCAAAGCGGCAACTCTGTCAAGCCATATTAGGGTAAATATAAGAGTGAAAAATATCAACAGACACCATTATACAAGAATGGTATCATCTAAGGCAATAAGCTCAATATCATTCAAATCAAGTAGCGATTCAATCAATGGCATTGCAATATACGATATACGTTTAATGATAATCGGTTTGGTAAACAACAAAGATATGGAACAATGGTTGGCTATACAAAGGAAATCGGTAGGTAAATTGGCATACCAATGTCGCTGGCGACAATGGCATTCAAATGGTAGGCCTATGTAAGAAAAATGCAATAGGCCAATGGCAAAATAACTAGGCAAATGTCAAACACTTGGTAGGCAACATTGAATGGGCAAATTAGTTAGGTTTTGGTGCAAGGTTATCAAAGCCCATTCAATCAACAATCAAGCTACATTGTCAACAACACAATAAACAACAAATATACAATTGGAAACAATATTAAATGGATCAAAATGGCTATGGAAACATGAAGAAAACAAAGCAAAATTTCAAAG